>VXBX01008146.1:934711-949902 GCA_013400415.1 Scytalopus superciliaris | reverse complement strand
CACTGGCAGAGTCTTGGGACAAAAAAAAAAAGAAAAAAGAAAAAACAAATCCTCAAACAACTCCAAAAGCTGCAGCTCAGGTTGGAACCAAAACGCTGCATTTCTATCGCACAAGCGATTCGTTTCGGAGTCAGAGGGAGAGCAGCAGGATCCGAGCACTGAGAAGTGAGGCAGCGAGAGCAGCATTAGCGACCCGGGGCTGTGTGGGGGGGATGAGCCGCTCGGTCCCCGCTGTTACCTGGCGGTGGGAGCGGGGGCGGCGCGGGGNGCTGTTACCTGGCGGTGGGAGCGGGGGCGTCGCGGGGGCCGTGCCCGCCCCCGGCCCGCGCCCCGGGGCAGGCCGGCAGCTGTGCGGGTGGGAGGCGTCTGCAGCTGGAGAGCGGCGGCTCCGCTTTCTGATCGCATTTGGGGGTGGGGTGGGAGGTGTGTGTGGGAAAAGCCAAGCGATGGATCTTCCCTTCTTTTGACAACACTCTCGCCCCTTCAGGACTAAGCCTGCACTGGAGGAAAATAACTGCAAGGGAGAAGTGCTAATCACACCTCCGTGTGGGAACTAACTCCGGGGAGCAGCGTGTGCCGCCAGCCCCAGGATATTCCCTGCCTCCAACCTGAAGTGATTCCTCCTGGAACGGTTCAGTCGGCCCTGCAGTTCACCTTTGCCTGCAGTTAACCAGCGTGCAATTTGGGTTTAATGGAGCTGGGTTTATTGTTCCTCTTTGGACTTACGATTACGTCGACTGCAGGTACCGTGAATTTCTTTCTTTCTTTCNTCTCCTTCCAAAAGGCTGCAAGCAGCAGCCCGACTCGGCTGCGCGGTGCAGAGCCAGCCGCCAAACACATCGTTTGGCCGCACGGAGGTTTTAAGNAGCCCGAGCGCTGCCCCGGGAGCCCCCCCGAGCCCCCGGGAGTGCGGCCACATCGGCACCTGCCGGGCGGGGACACGGAGGGGACCGCGGTCCTGGTGCCACCCCCCCCGTGAGCCGCGCACGGCCGGAGACACCGCGGAGAGGCGGGTGCTCTCCAAGAGGGATCTGTTTCCAATAACCCGCTCACTGGGAAAGGAAGAATAGCGAGACTGTACTGGTTTGGATAAAAATTAATATGGAAAAGTACCGTGACATTAAATTAATAATTTTGTTTTGAAAAATTCAATATACCAGATTTTAAGATGTTACAAAAGGAAACTTTTTTTACAATTATGTTTTGTGGAACGGCAGACACAAGCTTTTGCTTCCAGTCCTAATGAAAACAGTTTTTGAAGACATTTCCCATGGATTGGAAGTTGGGATTTCCACACAGGGCAGTGGGGGTGGAGCACATGTGCAGAAAAGCAGGGTCTGGTACTGACAGGGCTTCACGGAAAGGAATCATCCAGGAAGGGTGACACTTTGCCTACATCCCAAAGGCTCAGGGATCAGTTCAGTAAAAAAAGAATCAGATCAGATGAACCCCAAACCAAATTAATTTAAGAATTCAAGTTCTTCAGACTGTATCACTGTGAACTTGTACACACACCATCAAGTACCTCAGTGACTGAAGTCTGGGAACAGTTGTACTAACTCAGATCTGCCTTTGAATCAATTGCAAAGCTTTTAATCAGATTAAAATAACAAAAGTAGAAAAATAGAAAGTAGCAGTTAAAAAAGGTTAAGTCAAATGGGGTGTAGGGCACTTAATTTGTAAATTCATGTGTGTGTCCTGGCCAGAGGCCATGTCTGATGACGTCTTTTGAACTTCTACCAACCTGTAAGTATCATGTATTCACACAAGTCATTCAGTTCTTTGAGTGCCATACCTGCACTAATCCACCCCAGGATTACTTAGAGTTATTTTAGCCAAATATTTATGACTCAGTAAATTTAAGTCAGAGCTCACCAGTGAAAACGGGGGAATGACATTCCTTTTCCCCTACGCACTGAATAAATAGACCACTGCTAATTTTAAACACACACTCCTCTCCTTCTACTCTTTTTTCCTTTTTTTTTTTTTTTTTTTCCCCTTTCTTTTAGGATATCCTGTTTTAAGGCTACAGGAATTACAATTTTCATACCAGTGGGAAAAGTATTTAGTGTGCATTAATTCAGTGCTGTGGAGAATTTTTTCCTACCTGAAAGTTTTGTACAAACATCACGAAAGAAAGGAAAAAACAAAAGGAAAAAAAAAAAAAAAGAAAATAGAGGTATATAACATGTTAATGATACCTAAGCATTAGCAATGAAGTACAATAATCCAGATACTAAACAATTGGGGTTCTAAGCCTCTGCTTTCTTAACTGAAGTCAGTTCTACATAAAATAGCAGCAAATCTCTCAGCTTTGTAAAGTCCACCCCCACTGGGTATAGCTTCGCCTGTAATAATATGTGAGGACTAGGAAATTCTCTTTTTATAACTTTTATGCCATATGACCTTTCTGTGTAAACTATCAAATGAATACATTCAATTTCAATACTAAATATTCACACAGAAGATACATTTTAGCTACTGTGCTCCAAAGACATAAACTTGTGTAACGTAGTAATTGGGATACTGGGAGCCCTCTGGGGCTGGTAGAGTTGGTGGATAATGGTGGAAAGTAGGGAATTAGGTCAGTAGGAACTGAATTTCCTGGAGTCTGGAGTGTCTGAAGTGGGCAGCTCCTCGTGCTGTTTCTCCAGCCATGCCTGGCCTGAGCCAGGAGGGTCAGCAGTGAAAGGAGAGCTCTGTGTGCAGGAGATGTGGTTGTACAAATCTCCCTTTAGGCTGAAACAGCACAGCTGTGATTTTCAGAAATCCTGGGATTCTTCCTGGAGCAGAGGTGGGCACTGAAATAAGTCTATTAGACATTTTGGACCATTTCAGTGCAACAGGAGCATCACTAAGATGTCACATGTCTGGATGAACAGGCACTAATTCTGCCCTGGTGCCCTGCCTGGAATAATGTCTCAGCAAATCAGAAGGTCCTTCTGGATGTGAATGAGACAAACCAGGCCTGCTTGTGCAATATGCCAAGCAAGTCACACTACTGCTTTTACCTGAAAGTAACCACTGGATCTGAACACACTGGCTGTTTGTAAACAGGGCTTTTATGTTGCTCTTGTAGTCACATTGTTGGAAGTTTTTATATTTACTTAAAATTTGTCTCCAATGAAGCTTTGATGGTTAAACACACAGTGAGACACCAGAAAAATAGTGTTAAAGTTTGGAGAAGTTTTCCTGACATTGTTGATTCTGATATTCTACTTGCTTCTGTACTTATCAGGGTTTTTTCAAAATTTCCTACAAACACTACAATTGCTTCTTACTAATTTTCCATTCTTCCCTGCCACCCCCAACTTATTTCCTTCACTTTAACATCTCTTAGTCCCCACAGAAATTCCTTACTATTTTCCCAACATTACTCTTGCCTCCATACTTCAAGGACAAACTTGAATTCCTCCTCTGGTTTCTTCTGCTTTTCCCAACAGGAGATGCTGTTAAGCATTGCTATAATACATTCAGAGCAAATCTTAGTCATGGCCTCCCCTCCTTTTCTGGAAAAGCAGTTAAAGTTTTTAGTGGAGCTGTTGGAGGCAAAGTGACGATAGCTGGTCTGTTTCTATCCCTGCTGAGAAACCACTTAGATCAGCAGGGGCACAGTCGTAGAAAAGCACAGAACTGCAGAATGCGGAGCCTCTGACTCCCTGCAGCTTGTGCCAATTAAAAGAGAAATTATCTCTGCGCACATGCTTTGAGTATTGCTTTATACTCGTGCATGGACCACTGCTGTTAGTCCAGAGCACTCAGAGCATCAGGGTTATTTTGGCATAGTGAGTCTTTTATGCTGGGAACAGTGGGAGCCTTAAGTGGAAAAGAAGATGACCTAAAGAAAGGCAGGTATGTCAGAAGAGAATAACGCAATTATGTGGTGTAGACAAAGCCTGCAGAACAAAGATAATTAAGAGCTGGTAAACTGTTCTCACTGATAAGATTGATTAGTCAGGAATTAGTTTGCAATGCATTTTTTTCTGTCAAGTGATTAATTATGCTTATCTTGATCTATAGCTACAGACATATTCTAAAGAAGAATGAATTGTCTTTTAAACAGTACCCACTGATGTAATACAATGTGACACAATTTAATGCTGAATTCTGTAAGTTAAAGAAGACAATATAGGCAGGATTACATTTAGATCTGCACTTTTCAAAGGGGTCCTGTATTTTAATATGAACTGAGCTCATGCATCTGACAGCAACATATGGTTCAATTAGCATTAATGTTGCTTCGTGAAGCATCTGAGATGCTCATAATGATCAGTAAAAGATTAAAAGGTGACAAGTCCGAAGCAAGTGGGACTGTCATGAGGGAACAGTATCAGATACTCAAGTGGTCTTCAATTCTAAAATAAAAGTACAAAAGAATTTATGGCAATAATCCAGACATTCATAAAGAAGAATTCCTCACTTAAACTAAGCACCAAAAATAAGAACAATTCTTCTGATGCATTTAAATCAAAGCAAAAGTGTGTGGTTTGTTTTTATTTCCTAGATGACATGTCTTATTTCAGTATTTGCTATTACGTTCAAAAGAGGAATAACTGAATGAAATTCTGTGACTGTGTTGTAAAGACCAACTTACATGATGATCTAAGAGTTCTGTCTGCCAAATGCATGAATTTCTGAATCAGGAAAATTGGATGGATGGACAAAGTGAAAGGAAGAGCTTGATCTACCACTGTGTTTGCTGCTCTGATCCTCTGTACTTAACACATGTTCTGTTTCCTCTGTGGAAGGACTTGTTTGTGTTGCTTTTCTGAGGGGGATATATTGGAGAGGATCTGGAGAGTGTTCCACGGTGTGTGAGCACACAGGGACTCTGCAAGGATGTGGTGTCACTTAATAAATTTGTTTCTGTAACATAGGCAGGTCAGACACACTTGTTCATTAGGTTGGCTCCAGATAGTTCCCAATGGAAATGTGTTTTCCTGACCTAAGGTGACCATGGGTTGGGGTGAGAAAGGCTTTGCGTACACTTGAATTGTTTTGCTCTCTCCTGAAGGTGGTGACGGATGGGTTTGTCAGCGATTTGTCAGAAGCCAAACAGACAACAGCTGATTGCACATGCAGTCAGCTCTCTAACAGTTACAGGAGAATGATCTTTGCCCATTACTGACTTAGGTTACATCAGAAAGTCATCTTAGAATGGAAACAATTTGTGCCCTTTCATCGCTTCACTCCTAGTTTTACTCACATATAGACATAAAGTGACATCTTGGGATGTTGTTACTAAAAAGACTTAAGACAACCCACTGGTTGCTCCTGCTTTAACTGCTGCTCTGCTGGCTCACTTTTCCTTCACATCATCTTTCTGTTACCTGCACCTCGTTGGTCACTGCATAACAAAATCTAAAATGCATTTCATCCTTATGGATATTCAGTGATATTCTAAAGTATTATAATTACCCCAAATCTGGATAATTATCTTCATTGTTGAATAAGTACAGATGACCTCCTGTATTCTACTAGAAATAAAAGTAGACAGCTAAAGATTTCCTGTTCAGCAAAACAATTAAGCAGGTGGTTATAAACTTTAGATCAGATTTGAAAATACCTGGTAGCCAAAGGCATGATGATAAAACAGTGGCTGCAAGCCAGGCAGCTCGAACAAGGAAGCTGCTCTGCTAAACAGTGCACTTGGTTAACCAGCAGAATCAAGTGCCAAAAGTGAAGTGATGAATCTTCTGTGGAGTTGATATTATTTTTCTGAATGGAGTTTGCCCTGATTTTGCAATCTTTGCTACCCACTCAGTCACTGAAATCTATTTGTCTTGCACAAATCTTCACAGCAGATGAAGAATATTTCAAATAGATTTACTGAACACAGCAACAGGCTGCTGCTGTAATTGTTATATTGTATCATGGATAAACTGATTTAACTTTTAAGCCTGTTTATTCAAAGAGTTATTCTTGCATATTTAAATTGTGCACTGACTCCACCCCCTCAGTGTCTTGCTCTCTGAAATGTGCACAGCTTGCATGCCCTCCTCAGTCTACAAGTAGAATCTATCCTCTTAGTCTTCCTGTAAATCTTATTTACAGGCACTCACAGTACAGATGTTTTACAGCAGCATCCAGAAAGACTTGGAGTGCTTTGGCTGTGCAGTTAAAATCCCACATCCCTGTAGAACACGGGATCAGGGATGAGGCACTGATGGCCACTGCCTTGAAGTGTCACCACTGCTGCTCATGTTGGTCTAAGGCTAAGGATAAACAGTCTCGAGGGCTGTCAAACCACAGTCACTTTCATCAGTCTTATATTTTAACATCATGTGTTTGTTTTCCCCCAGGTTTTTGGTTTGGTCTTTTATTTGTTTTTAAACCAGTGGAGGATTTTGAACTACATAGGCTGTAGAGAGGGATAGAAGCATGAATTAGTGTGTGTTCTTTGTGTGCACTGCTGGGGTGGCTTCAGCAATAAGTACTCTGAATTTTAGCTTGAAAAGTTACCATCTGACACTTCATTTGATTCCTTTCATCCATGTTTCCCAGCAGTTTTGCCTTTTGGCATTCACCTCAGTGGTTTTGTGTTAGAGCCACTTACTAGTGATACCCTTTGCCAGTCAGAGGGAGAGAAGGAATAATGAGAATTTGGGCCTGACAGACAGAAAATGCTGCACCAAATTTTACTTATTTATTTAAACTAAGAATCATATATCTTGCCACAGAACTGGGAGCAAATTAGGATTGGTATGAGGTACTGAAGGATATGCTGAGAGTTGTTTTCAGAGAGGTATTTCTGTGAAATAGTGGCTCAGTTTCTTGGGTCAGGTGAGATTTCCCCAGCCTCTCTGGGGAGTTGGGGACCCCCTGACCCCAATCTTTGCTTCATATTGCTTCCCTCAAAAAACATACCCCAGATTTTCACTCAACAACTCAGATACTGTTCTGATCATATTTCAAAATGAAAACATGTAACGTCACTTTGACAGCCACAGGAGGAGAATGGATAAAAAGCTTCCAGATTGTCACAGTTCTTGACTTGGGTACCATGAAACTCCCAGTAGGAGGGAAATCAAAGAACTCACGTGGTCAGTGAACTTGGATGATAAAGCAGATGTGTGCAAGGCTGGGCTTATTAACTACTTCAGCTGTAACTAAGGAAGTAAAACTAATTTGGGTCCAGTAGCCTGTTCAGTATTGAGGAACACTGACTACCACTACATTGAGGGTGTGGAAAAGAAAGCTGTGGCTATAAAGGATAAAGGTTTGTTTCCTCTGAAAATTTAACTGCAAAAAGCTTCTGAGATGGAACATGTGTTTAGGATGACAAAACCAACAAGGCAGGCACTTCTTTGAAGAAGGTGTTTGACTTAAATAATGATGATGATGAGGAGGAAGAGTTAATAGGGGAGGTACACTGATTGTGAACACTTAAAAACTTAATTTTCAGAGCAGCCAGTGGTCTCTTCATCTGTACAACTACACAATATTTTTGCAGTGGCTTTATATGAAAGTATATACAGAAATATCTGTTCTTTCCCCCAAGCATCTTTCATTCTGGAGACATTTTGTTTCACTTGGAGGATGGTAAATTTTGCTCCCTTTCTGTGTTCTTTGTTCTCAGTGGTCCTTACAGGGATCTCATACATTTTGGGATTGTCTGAAAACAGTGGAGACTGTTGGGAGCCTTGCTGGCCTGGATGCAGGCCAGAAAATATATTGCTGAATACTGAAATCACAGCATCTAAGATGATTGCTGCAACCCCCTCATCCCTTTGTTTTGGCTGAAACTCCCCAGTGCCCTGGAGGTATCTACTCTGTTTAAGTGGCTGGGAAAGTAGAAAATAATAGCAGCTCATAGGTCAATTATAACATAGCATGAGAAACTCAGCCGCATGTTATAAAAATTAAAATAAACCAATTAGATTTGTCTGCTTGAATTCACTGTAAGTGAGGAACAGCAGGACTTAGGCAAATCATACTTCCCAGTTTGACCTGAAGGCAGTAATCATTCAATGGGCAGTTTTATTCTGTGGGAATTTTTTCCTGATCTCCCTCAATACCTTCTGTCTTTTTGAACAACAACAACAACAAAAAGTAAAAAAAATCCCTATTTCTGATAATTTCATGGCCAAATCTTGCTTTGAGAGCTAGCTGGCTTGTGGGGGAGAGCTTTTATGATTGTGTTTTGTGGACACAAAGCACAGAAATAATCTAAGTTATTTCAGCATCTGATATCCAAGCTGCAGATCTATACATTTTTCCTTTTAAAATACTAGAAGGAACATTTGCTGACCTAAAGATTGCTGTGTATTCCTTCCACTGCAGACCTCAGAAGTGTTTCAAGTGACCAAAGCACACTGTGCTTTGATTAGTTTTGTGCTGCTCCATTATACATGGAATTATCTTCAGTTAACAGGCCTGTTGGCACTGACTAATCACAATTACATCTTACAGAATAATTGCAAGTACTGGAGAGGTGTGTGAGCATTTTTTTACAGAATAAAGACCAAAAAGCTTATACTGAAGAACAAACTACTTCCTTAAACTCAGACCTTCTCTAATCCAGAAAGCGCTTTCTAACTGAGCTTGCAGACCTCTCTGCCCCCCTCCCTGGCTGCAGGAATCCCACTGAACTGCCCAAAAGAGAGATCACAGATTTGTGTGTTGCCAACCAGATGCCCATTCAAAGCAGGACTTGGCGAGGCTGATCCCAAAGTGCACAGGTTTGCTCAGGCTCCACTTTGGGGAGGAGAAAGGCATAAAGGACACAGAGCACACCTTAAATATGTGGAAAGCCCTTTCACTGCTTCAGGAGAACCTTGTTCTCCTAAAGGTAGAAATGCTGCAGACTGAGTCAAAGGTCAGAAATTCAAATGTTATCCTTTTCCCCCAAAAAAGTTTGGAAATGACTTTTGGCGAGTACTTTGGCCAGGGTAAAGGAATTGGTTGCTCAGGAGCCCCAGAATCCTGGAGTAGGTTGGCAGCCAAAAAAATCTGCCTCTGTCCCGCTCCAGCTGCTCCTCAGCTTCACTGAGGAGACACAAACTGCCCTGTGGACACTGAAGTCCTCAAGCTTGGACTAAAGAAAACAGGTGCCTCACCTGAAACAGAAAGCAAAGAGACTTTTTTTGCCACACAAGTGCTTGGTGACAATAATTCCCATTCGACGTGTAGAAATTGTGATCCTACCTACTTCATTTTGTACCTGAGCATTGCAACACCACAAAAATAGTAAAAAAATAAAAAATAAAAAATAAAATAAAAAAAAAGAGCAGCATTTGTTAATCACATGTAACAATCTAAGATTAAGAAGCTGCCAGGCAAATGCTTCTGATACCTATTCAACTGAATCTCTTCAGCATCTCCTCTGACTTCTGCAGTGCTGAGAAAGAGGCATGAACTAACTTGAAACACTCATATTTTCAGCTGCTGGAATGATAACCACACACACACTAACATTTGCTTAAAGGCTGTGATTTATGAGTTGTGTCAGAGTAACTGACAGGCAAGAAAACAGCTCTGTTTTTCAGTTTTTTCTAAATAGTGTTGGAAAGACTCTGAGCTGCTACTGAAGTATATCTGTTTTGGGTCTGAATTTTTGGATTAGAAATCAAACCCAGGCATATTGGGAGTATTTTTGTATTTCTGTCTCTGATGGGCAGATCTGCACATGAGTTTAGATATGTTTCATGTGGATGTTCCAGGTAATTCTTACACTTGTCAGAGCATTGCCACATATTTTTGGGCCACTGAGAATGAAGTGGTTTTGAATACATTTCCTAAGCTATGAAGCAAATCCTATAAGCATTCTGTGTTTCATAGAGCATAAAGTACTTCATTAGGAAGATCAGAAGCAGTATCTAAAATATCTATTTCCTCTTTTGCTTAGGGCTGTGATTCATGGCTCTTATCACTTGTAATTAATTTATACTCTCTACCCCTCCCTGTTTGCTGGAATTTACTGTTTCTTATGAAACACAGCAGACTGTTCCTCAATCACTGTAATTCACATACTGATGTACTAAAGTGAAATTGAAAGCTGATGACAATTCTAGTTGGTCCATTCATTTGCAAACTGCAGCAATTAAGAATAAAACACATTCCCTTCTTCCTCTCTGGCTATTGGGGCAGAGCCTCTGACATGGGGCAAACCACAGCTCAGTCCTACAGAGATTCTCGTTTAGAGAATTAGAGTCAAAAAGCCCAGTATCATAATTGGGAAGATTGGACTTTTTAACAAGGAGCCACTTTAAATAATGAGTATAACATACTGCAGTGTTTTATGTCACTAGCATCATGTGGGATGACATCTGCAAAAGCTGCAAGAAGCTTCTTTATCCCCTGGCAAACTTTCTGTCATGAAACAGGCCTTTCACATTTGGCTGCAACACACCAAATTAATCTTTCTCCTTCAGTCTCAATTTGAGCAGGAGGTTGAATAATAGAATTTTACCAGACACTTTTCATAGAGGATTTGCCAGTCTTAGAAATAAAGGAACTCCCTCCTGTTCCTGCCTCTAAATATCAGCTATTACTTCATAAATAAATACAACCATACAGCAATTATTCATGGCAGAAGTTACCTACATTAGCCATTCAACATTCATCATTCTAAAGTAGATGGCAGTATAGAATTATTAATACTCTTCAGTTATAAAATGGGACTTGCTCCTAATCCTAAAGACAACAAAAAGCTTTTTAAAGGGCTGTTTGAGAAGGGAGGCCAAAATCAAGTCCGAAAGTGTTTTGAGATAAATATGCATATTCGTGGTCTCTCCCGAAGTCTGGGCATAGGAGTAAAGGGAAAATAGCACCAGTTTCTGTGTGTAGATGAAGCACACCAGGATTTGCTGGAGAAAGACCACTTCAGGGGCTCTCAACACAGAAATATTGCTTGTGACTTCCTATCTTTCAGTATGATTTGATGACAAATCTAACTGACAGGTGTGCTCTGGTGCAGGCTGTGAAAGACAAGAAGCACAAGCTCATGGGGACTGGGAGTGCAGAGGCTTGAATAAATGATTTGCATCAACTCTACTGATATTACATCAAAAATTATTGCAGGCATTAGGAAAATAACGTTTCTGAACCTTCCAAGCCCACCATGTGTGTGGGAAAACGGAAAATTTGCAGCTTTCCCACTAATAGCCTAATGATGTTTTTATGAAAGCAAATGAAAGAAGCAGAACTATGTGAAGGTAGCGGTTGCACCCTGATTATTCAGGCTTTGTTCTGTAACCTTTCTGTAACCCCTCTAGATCTACTCTTACTTCCTTTTCCCTGCCTTTTTTTCCCCACCCCCTCCACTCCTCTTTTTTGCTTTACAACAAGAGATTCCCCTCAGATTTTTGGTGTTTGTGGGGTTGCTCAGCCCTTCCCTCAAGTCCACAGGAGCTTTTAGGGGTCTCCAGAAGTTTCATGTGGTGGACAGCTGCTGTCACTTGAGATTCCTTAACAACTTGAAGGAGAATAATTTATGACATCAGGCCAAACTATCCAACTCTTTCTGGCAGGCAGTGGTTGACCATAACCCATGAAAGAGCACAGCATGCCAGACTGCAGGGAAATAAAGAGCTACCTCTGCTGTTTCTTGGTGTGCTGGAGCACACAATACAAGCTGTCATAGAAAGGCACTGATAGGTACATACAGGGAAGATTATCCAGCAGTTTCCCCATTTGTAACTGCAGGGATCATGTTTCAAATATGATGTAGTAAAAGAATCACGCTGGCAATTTTCTCAATTTCTCAGTGATAAAATGAACGGCAAATCAGGCTCAGAATCACAAAGACAACAACTCTGTGATGTCACTTGTCTGGTGAAATCAGCACAGCTCCTCTGCCACCTCATACCAGCCCTGGCACTGGGTATAACCAATCCTGTACCCTGGGGGAGGGCGAGCAACACAGCACAGGAATAAGGAGCAGAGTAAGCAATAACCCGGGGATGGATCTGTATCCCCTGTTAGGTGTTCCCAGGTTATTTTAGATGGTGTAGTTGACAATTAATGCTGCCAGTAGAGCTGATTGTCTGCTACTTTTTAACGTGGTGAAAGCCTGAGCTGGCTGAGCAGAAGTTATGATCTGTTATAAGGAGAACTTCTTATGGGAGCATAAGTTTTGATTTTTGTGCCACTATTTATTGCTTTGCATCAATAGATCTCTTTAGTGAAACAGAAAAGATATGGAGTATCATTTTAATTGGCTTCTAAAAGACACAATCTGTGTGACTCCCACAACAGGAGGACTGTGCCATATGGACTGTCCAACTACAGAGGCAGCTTTAGAGGCAAAAGGTCTCCAGGCCAGATTCAAAGTACTTCCCAGCCCTCATTTCGATGTTCCTGTTTGGATGCTCAGGATGAACAGTGTTTGCAGTTTTGCAGAAGAATGCAAGACAGAAGAAGGTGAGTAGCACTGTTGCCACCTCTCCACACGGTTTGACTGTTTCATGGAGATAAATCAATCAAGTTGCATTTATCAAATGGAACTGATTTTAAAAAAATACATTGATTTTTAACTGAAATTCCCCTCCCAGTGTGGTGGGTTAACCCTGGCCAGCAGCCAAGCACTTACAGAGCTGCTTGTTCACTTCCCCCCAGTGGGATGGGGAGTGAACAGGAAGAACAGAAGTGAGAAAACTCCTATGTCACAGCAGAGTTTAGAAGGTGAAGGAAAGAGGCCAGAGCCAGCCAGTCCTGCTTGGAGTTTTCTGTTTGCTGTTCTTTTTTATGATATGGTGTTTTTGAAACAGCAGATCTGGCCACTTAGGGGTGTGCTGAATATTGCACTGCTCTGTAGTATTTTATCTAGGCTAACAAAGAGCATCACATTGTCATTGTATGAATGGGGACTTGATGAGAGCACATTTACACACTTGGAAAATCTCTCCTCTCCAGAAATCATGGATCAGTGAAAAAGACAGAGGAGAAAGACCAATGCAGGGAAGAGGAACACAATTTCATTCAGTAGCACAGAGAGTTTGGAGGATTCTGAACAATCAGGTATGCTACAGATGTTTAAAATTGGAAAAAAAATACTGATTATCCATAAATGTTCTCAGTATTTGCAGCACCCCTAATGTTATAAATAAGGGCAGAATTTGGCCCATGAGTTGTTTGGTTTTTTTATATGTGTAGTTTTTAAGATAACCTTTGTTAAACACAGAACTGCTACAACCTTCCTCGTGCTGCTCTGACTCCTTCAGAAGTTGGATTCTTTGGCCATAAGCCAAGACATATTTTGGCTTTTTTTTTTAGGACAAGGGCTGTTCCTGTCTATCATGTTTTTGCTCATTTAGCACTGCAGCAACTTAAGCTACACATCCCAGTGCAGTGCTTCAGTAAAACCTGAATTGTCAGGGTAAAGAAACAGAAAAGAACATTGTGAAAAAAGTACATGAAGGGAAAAATAAATCTGCTTTTGATAACAGATATAAAGAGGTTACTGTGATGTAGCAGCCAGTTGCAAATATTTCCATTTCTAAAAAAGTCACACTATTACCCCAAACTTTTTGCTGTGAATAGAAGCACTTGGATTACAAGTCCTCAAGCTGAATTTAGTGCTGTGATTATCTGAGCAGAGCTAACCAGACAACTGGGCAGTGTTCTGGGTACACAGTCAAGATGAACCACAGTTCTCTCAGGTAGTAGGAGCAACATTAACCAGGTTGGTTGCATTCTCTTTGTTTGTTTGCTTTTTTAAAGCTTTACCATTTATTTGCTGGAGCTCAGAAACAAGAACTTAAACTACAACTCTCCCTTGAGATGGACAAACTTGATGCTTCAGTGTGATGCCAGTGGAGAATTGAGCAACGCACCACTTCCATTTCAGCAGTGCCCTCTGAGGGCACGTGAACCTGCACGGAGAAGCTTCGTCCTGTTCTCCCCTCGTGAGAGCCTCAGTAAAGGATAATCTTTATCATGGAACTGGCAGGGAATGTATCACTAGTGAAGAAAAACTTCAAAGGCAGATCCAACCTTCAGCAATGCAAAGTTTCAGGAAGCATTTTTTTTTTTTTCTGTGATTTAAGAGTACAGTAGAAACATACTGTTCCACTTACCCTGTGTCTGAGGGATCCATCCACGGCTTTCTGCAGGCAACTGTAATTGGAGAATGTGGTGAGTTAGAGAGAGATTGCCTCTACATGAGTTCTCATTAAGAATAAACAGATGCAAAATACTTCTCTTGTTAATGTATGCAAGCCTGAATCATCATATTGTAACTTCGTGGCAGATGTTTAAATGGCAGTATCTATGCAGAATAAATATGAATGGCTAATATAAATATTATTATAAACTATAGCAATTTAAGAGTATACATTGAGTATTCAATAGATTACCTAATTTAGGCACAAATTATTCCTGCACTTTGAAGTTCCATTCAAAAACACTTACAGTGATTATTTAAGGATGCACTGTAGTTGGTGAACAGAACTTCAATTATTCAGCCCAAAGAATTTTCCTAAAGATACAAAGGTAGGACTGTGGAACTTCAAGTGAAGCTTCATACAACCAGAGTAACTTATATTTGCTGTTCTAAGCCCCTGCCCACGTTCCCATCCACAGCACATACATTGGGCTTTGCTAGTACTGCAGTTTATCTCTTCATTGAAACATCATCACTGAATCCCTTGGAAACCTGGCAATAAGGATTAAATCCAACCCCGGACATTTTTCAGTGTAAATGACGACTTCAGAAATCATGGACTTCTTTTTGCTACAAGGATGCAAGAGTAAGCAAGGAAAAAAGAGTACTTTTTTTGCAAATCCTGTTCTGTATTATTTAAAAGCTTTTTTTGGGTTGACTGACCTTCATGCAGACTTTCCCCAGGGCACACAGGTTAAACTATAACCCCATGACATTAAATTATATTTTATAAGAAGAAAGATGGAGACCAAAAGAAAAGTGAAAAGAAATCAGCAGTACAAATGTTTATATAGGGCTTAAACCAGTGGTAATAGATTTTGTTTGAAACAAGAAAGGGAGGTCTTTGCCAAAACATATGATATATTTTATATATATGTGGATATATTTCATAAATAAATTATTACAGTTATAAAATTAAATATATCTTTCAGTTATTGCATTTGTATCAGTTTCTTACTTGCTGTATAACTGATTTTGTACATTTATAGAAAACAGATTATTTATTGTATAAAACCACATACTATTTCCCGTATTTTTTTAAAGGGCACTGTCTAGTTTTGGGGAAAAGAAAATAATCAAGCTCTGT
>VXBX01008146.1:917016-934649 GCA_013400415.1 Scytalopus superciliaris | reverse complement strand
TGATGTTCCTTTATGACCACACACTGGAAATGTTTTCCCCCCTGAATTCATACACCCAGATCCCACAGCTTCCCTTGTTTAAGATACTGGTAGTTGTCCTATAACAGTCTGAGAATTATGAAAATTTAAGAACAAATTCCATGATAACTATGCATGAAAAGTGACAGCACAATTCTGTGTCGCTTTTGCTGTAAATGTGGGACAAACCAGCCAGAAATGGTCATGGTGGGAGTCAATAGAATTCCAAACCCAGACTGGGCAGCTGCCCAGTCTGGGTTTGGAATTCTATTGACTCCCACCATGAGAATTCCATTTAAATGCTGCATTTGAAGATGGATTCCCACCTTCCCCAGCCCCGCACGCTTTCACTCTATTTTCAACATTCACAAAAACCCCACAACCAAACTGGTTCTTTCTTTGACATGCAGGTAGAATTAGAATGGTGGGCTACAGGTGGTGTTTTTTCTTCCCCAGGAAAGAAAAAGCTGGTTTTTTTCTCCATGAATTCCACTTTCAGGTATTTTGGGACTCTGCACAGTAGCTGAAAATGTCATGCCAATGGACCACTAACAGTGAATGTAAAAATCAGCCCACTGTGAATACACCAAAAGAACAAAAATGATAAATAATGTTATATCAAGCTTGGAAGAGGGAAAATCTAAAGTTTACTGTACATATTTCCAAATAAGTCTATAAACCACATAATATACTTGAAAGTTCAAAGTGCTGGGTTCTGGTATTGAACTATCATTATTCCATCTGGGAACAGTTCACAACCATGAGACACTTTTTACCTAATTCCATATATTTATAGAAAATGTCAGCATTATTATTACTCAGCTCATAGTTGCTCAGTTTAGCTATTTTTAACTTGTAACTAGAAGGTGTTAATCTAATTTGAAATACAATTCTTTAAAAGCTGTACACAGACAGTATACAACCAGTAAATGTTTTTAACTAACAAACAACTCTTAAAATGTGATAAATCATAAGAGGATTATTTACAGAAGTTAGAATTAAATGTTCTTTCAACATGTAACCTTAGCATAGTTAGGTGTACTGCAGAACTATTCTTGGTCTGAGATACTATTTTTTGTAACAACAAATTTGTTCCAGCTCTTACTCTATTCAATGTAAAACCATGTATGTCCAAATGAGCTCCAACTCTGTCAGGGTTCCATAGCTCTCATTCTGGGTCCCAGGAATAAAAGTTCAATTTTCAGCTGTTAATAGCAATAAGAACAATAAATGATTATAAGCCTAGAAAACAATGTGGAAGGGAGCCTTGGAAGATTCTTAGCCTTGCCAGAGCGGAGGTGTGAGGGCAGCTGTCAGACACAAAGGGCTGAGAGAGAGCAGAGCCCCTTTCTGTTCCCTGTGTTTCCAGAAGGAAGTACAAGAAGTGCAGGATTTACTTTACAGCAAAGCCCTTCAGGGAAACTCATCAGCACGAGTGGGTGAGTGCCCCGAGGACAAAGGTCTCCACCTCTCGCTCCTTGGCTGTGACTTGTGAAAGCCCCTTGTGAGTGGACGGGGCCGTGTCCTCCTCTGGGAGACTATTCCTGGAGCAGAGCTCCTCCCCTTCCCTGTGTGTTGGAATTAATGGCTCCTTGCTGCTCTGCCTGCTTTGGGGGACACCATTCTGTTGCTTCTGCTTCTCCCCACACACCAAATGCTTGCAAAACCTGGGAGCCAAGTTCTTCTGCAGGTCCTTATCCTGTTATGTCATCCCTATATTGATCCCCCAAGGGCAGCATCCAGTGTATCTCCCACACAGCCTCAGATGCTGTTTTTAGGAGCTGGCTTTCAGAACAGCCAGACAAAAATAACTGCTGTGACATATTGCTGAGGACAATCATGATAACTTGATGTAATGTGATTTAAGAAGACAAAATTGTGTGTCTTGATAAAAGCAAAATACAGGTGAACATAAGTGAGACTAAACAGTGTAGGGAAAGAACAAATTTTATCCATATGAACATTAAATCTTTCAATCCACAGCTTGAAATCTACTGGAAGAGTAATTAAGCAAAATTGCAAACAGATGACTCTGGAAACAATGTTTGTTTTCACTGCTAGAGTTTTACAATGCATAAGACATAACCTGATCTGGAGAGCTTTATGCTACAAAGAGATGTCAGGATTGAGAGATTTAAACACTGAGCAAAGCATATTGCACTCTCTGTTTGCCTTGCAGTAGCGTCTTTCCAAGTTTCGCTCAAAAGCACATTTTGAAGAGTAGTTTGACTTCCAAGACTTTCAGCAGCGCTTCAGAAGGCAGATGTGCCTTGATGTGCACTGCAAAGGCAGCTCTAGATCCATGCTGATAGGTGGTAGCACAGCTGAGCCCCAGCAGAGGTTTGGGGTGAGGTTCAAGTCTTGGCTCCTGTTCTGCCACAGGAAACACCTCCCTGAGGCCCTGGGCTCTGACTGGGCTTTAGCCCAGAGTGGCACCAGTGCCCACATGGAACACACAACCCCTCCCCAGGTCTAGGTCTTCTAGATTAGTTCTCTTGTTTTATTTCAGCATCGTCCTTACCCATTTTAGAACAGACCAGGCTGCTGGTCACCTCCTGAAGGCACCAGCTGCCCAAGTTAGGGACATGTGTGGGTCTACAAACCCCCTCTCACCTCTGTGTTACTTTAGGTATCCAAATCCCTTTACCACGTGCTGTCAGCAGGCATTGGTAAATGGATACCTTGGCTCACACGTCTTCCTCACACGTCTGCAGCAACATAAATGGAATTGGTTGAAGATCAAGTCCCTTAACAACAACTTGATTACAAGTCTTTGATGTTCAGGCTCCGTTTTTCCCATAAATATTTTTTAAAACATCCTGTATGGACAAGGTAATTTAGACACAAAAGGGCCAGTATGTTAAACAATGAAATAATGTTATAGAAGGTGAGTTTCCTTTTAACTGGTTATAATGGAAATTCCATTAGACAACAAGTCACATTCATTAACAACTAATTCACAGAGTGTGAGCCAGCTGTCTCTTGAGTTAGTGACTATTTATGTGTTTCATTAATTATACTTTTTCCATAAATGTCCAGGAATTATTTGTTCTATTGCAATCAGTTAAATAACTGTAATTTTTATTTTCATAGTTAATTTTGATTTAGCTGTCTTGTTTTTATAATTACTTCCCTCACCCTTCCACCCCAAAGAATTGACTAAATTTTTGGAAATGCTTCCCTTTGGTGTTCCAGGCCTGGCAGTCCATATTACTCCAGAGGTGAGCTGCCTTTGGGGTGTGTCCTTAGCTATGCAAATACTTTCAATGCAGATGTGAAGAGGGTTGGAGCCTTTTGTCATTAAAAAATGAACGTGCAAACTACTGTAGCAATATAAAACACATATTGAATGGCTAGTGCATGAGGTGAACCACATAACCAGAGCAAAGCAGTTGTAAAAATCAAAGCCCAGAGGCTCCATTAGATTCCTGGAACTATGCATATACTTATGCAACTCTGATACCACTAAGATGCAGTTCCCAAAGGGATGTTTTTAAATCTGTCCTTTGTTTCCCTATATCTATCACAGAAGAGGAATCCATTAATTTCACAATGAAGTCAGTTTACAGCTCCTTCTGGTGTCAATTTGGATAGTCATGGGTCAGCTCAGGGTCACATTTCCAGCATTTTATTTAAGACACTCCAACCAAGAACCAGATTGAACCTAAGCATCTGAGTTCTTCAGTGTAAAACCTTTCCTTACACAAATCTGATCATGAATTAATACATTCAAAACACCTGTGCCAGATCCCGAGGTTTGTCTTTGATTAACATTCTTTCTTCAAGCAAAGTTCCAAAGAGATTGGACACTCTGTATTTGGAGGAGCACAGACAAAAAAAAAATTTAAGGAGAGGAAATCCTGCATCAGGGTTCAATAACCCCTGAATCATAGTTCTGATTCTGCTATCTCATTATGGGATCTTGGGCAAATTGCTCTTCTTGCAAACACTAACACAAGGGCAAGACCAAAGAGAATGGCCATGTTAAGACCCCTGCAGACCCAGTTCTAAGCCATTTTTCTAAGTCACATTTTTACTTATAAGTGCTTCTGGTCATCTTAGAGAACATGTGAAGGATCCACATCTTTTGGTGGAACTGTCACTGTAGCTCTTTGAATATTTGCAAAGAACTGGCCAGCTATTGCCTAAGTGAAACAAGAAGTCTCCAAAACACTATGGAGGCAGAGGAGCAGGCACACATGGGACTGCGCAGTCCTGCTGATGATTAAGCAGAGAATTGGGGCATAGAAAAAGTCTGGAAAGTTGTTTCCTTGGGTTGGGGCTGCCTGTGCATTCAGGGACACATTGGTTGTCCTGAAACAATGCAAGTATCCAGTGCCTCCACATGCTTTCAGCCAGAAGGGTTAGAAACATCACCAGGCGAACACTGACATGTTATTGCCATTAATCTAAACTGAGGAATTGTAATGTTAGGGAAAAACCTAAAGAAAAGTAAGCAAGGAACACGAGGCAACTGGCTGGCAATGTGCATTCCCTGCAGGGACCCCAGAAAGCACACCAAGGCACACAGTGGTCACTGTGCAGACTCAGAGATGCCTCAGCACTCCATCTGCTGCCAGCACCGGCACGAACATTAACACGCACATCCCATGTGCTGGTGTCTGCTCCCCGACACACAGCCCGGGGTGGCACCCTGCACGTGTCCTTAAGGGCAGCACCCCACGTGTCCTTTCTAGAGAAGAGGACAACGTGGGCACTGGGCCCCCTGTCCCAGGCCATGAGGTACCACGAGCAGAGCATTCCCGGGAAGGACATTCTACCGCAAGGCTGATTGACTTCATAGATGTTGCAAATGTGTTCTCCCAAATAGCACAGAGCAAACCGAGCACACACATTTCGCCAGTCATGTGCACTGTGTTCATAAACAGTTCTCAAAGCCATTACTTCCACACATGCAGCACTATTATTTGTTTCAAATGGCAATGTCTGTTGCCAAACTCCTACTGTGCCTGTCTCGCTGTGTGAAAAACACCCATTTCAAAACAAACACTGCCTGTTGGAAGAAACATGAGCTCCAAACTCCCCGTTCCACATTTTCAAGAAATGCTGGTAAAGAAGGAACGTGGCACAGCTACAGAGTCTGAAGTGAGAGGCCTCCAGCATCTGTCACCTCTGCTGCAGCAAGAGGAACTTCAGAACAATCTTTCAACAACTTTTTATTTGCACAACTGCCAGCATTCTTGATAAGTGGGTTTCTCCTCAGCTGGAAAATCTAAGGTATGGCTTTTTGTTTTTTTGTTTTTTTTTTTTTTTTAGTCTTTAATGTAACTTTTTTAACAGGGCTGCCTAACAGCACGAATTGGAACATCAGCCATCCAGAAAGTTCCCAACTTAGTCAACTTTTATTTTTCAAGTTGTTCTTCAGTTTGTAAATAGTTTGCACACAACTTTTTGTGCTTCATCTGTTTCTCCTACTGCAGCTTCCATTGTTTTCAGATTTCATTTCTGGAAAACAGCCTTAAGATGTTTATCAAGCATGGTTTTCACTTAAAAGCCACAGGAACATTTCATGTTGTACAAAACATCACTTTCTTGAAAAATTCCTCTGAAACTTTCTAATTTCCCTGTCAAACATGCATATTAACTCTATTCCTCATGATTAAGCAATTATGAGCCTCACTTGATGTGCTGTTAGCACTTGAAATGTGCTTTTAAATAATCAGCTGTTGTAGATGTAGACCCATTAGAAAGACATTATTCCTACTATTTATCCATGTTTTCTCTTACCAGCATCACATGAGTGGTATTGCAATTGTTCAGTCAGTGTTCCAGTCTCTCAAATACAAAACACTGTTTTTGAAACTACACAGCCAAACCCAGTCCTGCTGTCCATTGCTGCATTGTGCCTCTTCTACACAAAGAGAGACCTTGCTCAAATACAGGCTAAACATCACTAAAACCTGCCTTATATATATATAATTAAGGAGAAGAGGAAACTCCATGTGACATCACTCAAAGTTTGTGTTACAGAAACAGGAACACTAAACCATTAATTCTATGAAAACAGATCAAAAGAAGCCTGACATATTATGGATTTGCATTCTTTTAAACAAACTTTTAAATCAAATCGCACCCATTTCCCCTCTGTTAATTCCTCACATATTTATATGATTCTTTCCCTTCCTCCCCTAGAAAACCCTGGTCCTTCAGAAGGTTTTGGAAGAAAGGGGCAGGCTGCCTTGACTGATTACAAACACTGGTGGATGGGTCACTATAGACCAACTTGTAGATGAACTTTGAGTTGCCTGATGACCTGCTTACACTGAAGGAGGCATTTAAGGATATCTAAGATTATTAACTCATCCAGCAATCTGTCACAAGTGGTCATAAGGAGCAGAAAGTTTGAAAGGTTCAAACACTCCCAGCATTTGCCTAAAAGGCAGAAGTTTGCTTTCTACAGGAAGCCAAAAATGCTTGGAATTCCAGAAATGTGCCAAACTAAAAGTATAATGTATTACCTAACTAAACAGCTTTTTATGCAACCCTCCCCTCCTAAAAATAGTAAGTCCATCTCAAAACTATAACAAAGTAAATTCATTCCAGTTACGATTTCATGGAAAATGGCAACTCAATTGACATAAAGGAGGGATTTATGGTTGAGACACTGTAAAAAACATCCAAGCTAGGGTTTATTTTGTGTAACTGTTGAAGCAGCAGTTCTGCAGAGACCTCACTCCTGTAATTGCCCATAAATATGATGTGCTGCTGCCACTGTTTGACCATCCATGCCTTGGCATTTTCCCCTCTATATCTTCCTACAGGTAAAGCACCTACACTGTGGTAATTTCCTTACTGGAAGACAAAATTCCCCTGCAGGGTTAAATGAAGTTCCCATGTGACAACAAAAATCCCTGTCTGTGGCAGCAGCAGCAGAAATACTGCAGGGTGTCTTTGCTGTTTCAAAGTGTTTCACCTGAAAGAACATTCCATGTGGATGTAATTGAATTTCTCTCCTCCACTGTCCCTTTCCTCTGACAGCACCACTGCAGGCAAGTGGCAATCCTGGTTTGGATTATGGAGATTTATTTATTGTACTCATGGACAAGTCCTCATATGGGAATGATTTGTGATTCATGAATGATTTGATCTGGACTTAATTGATTTAGAGGCTGGTCCAAAACACAACTATCCAAACGCTTGTGCAAGTTACTTTCACAAGTTGTTACACAGCACTTCACACCTTCTGTTATGGTTTTTTTTTCCATGCAAAACAGCCCCCCAAAAGCACTGAAGGGTATAAAAATTGACTGAGATTTAAAGTATAATATCTGATAGGCAGGTCCTGATCTGTATCTGCCTAGCAGGAAGAACTTCTCAGAAATTTTACATCTTGATTTTATATAACAAAGTTTTGGTACACCAAAGTTTCTGGCTGCACTGCCTCCCACAACTATATCTCTTTCATCTAAGGAAATGAATACAAAATCTGTGACTTTTTTTTGAAAGTCCAGGTTTTACAGTGATTCTTGAAGGCTTAAGTGCAAATGTGGAAAATTGGAAGGGGATGTTAAATATCAAAATCACCTTTATCATCATAATTTAATTAAATTGATTTTGTCAACATAGAGTTTTTGGTCCATTTGAGATTAGCCTCTATGACAGGACAAGCATGATGACTGTGTTTCATTTTTCTATTAAGGGCAATTATCTTCAGCTACAGTTATATCCAACCCTTAAGGCTTCACTCAGTACTTTTTGCAGCACACCTTACCCTCAAAATACTCCGTGCTAATCATAACATCTATTGGAAACAATGGCACTGCTCCAGTCCTTAATGTTAAATATCTTTTCCAGCAGACAAAGATACACAGAGGAAAGCAGAAACGGCTGTTTACTTTTGAAATGCTGCCAGAAGTGAACCTATTCAGCTCCCTTGGGAACTGCAGAGATTCTACTGTACAGGCTGGGAGGCTCACTCCTACAGCCCACAGTTTACCCACAGCTCTCAAAGCAGTGCACACAAGTCAATACCATCGTTTCTGTTTCACCACCACCAAGCCAAGGCTGTGAACAGGCAGTGCCTTCCCCACGTTCAGCAAGGGGAGACCAACCCCTTACCCTGCTCGCTGTTCACCTCTGCGTGTGAGGCTCTTGCTCTGGCCTTCTGGCCATCACATCCACCTTCCCAGGGGCTTTTTATTATGTAATAGCTCGCAGAATTCAAGCTCAGTTTGCAATGCCTGTGTCTTTATGCAGTTGGGAAAGGCCACGCTGCACAAGTGCTGCCACAGCCTGGGAAAGAGGCTGCTCTGGAGAGGAGCCTGTTCAGAGGGATAAACAAGAGTGTGCAATTTCTCATCTGCAGAAGCAGTGCACAAAGGCAAAGGGAAGGAGCTGCTCTGAACAGCCTTTTCAGCTTCCAGAGCACAACTTTGTGCCTGCAAATGTTCCTCAGGAATGCAGCAAGTGTGGCTCTGTACCTGCAGCACTTCCACAGGGACTGGGCTTACAGAGGAGCGCAGGAGAAAAGGAGAACATGAGCAAACCAGCAATTTGACTTGTCAGTGCCATCCATAATTTCTATTCATGCTGCTTAGGCAATTCTGCCTTATTGGTGATGTCCATAAAACAATCTTTGCCACCACAGGAAACATCAGCCTGTATCTACCATAAATAGTTCCCTAAATTTTAAGTAACATAATTTTTAAAGCCAGAAGCAGACTCTTCTAGTATTTTTACTGAACATACCAAGATTTAGACATCCCTAATTAAGTGATTTCCTGAGCAAGCCTAACTGGAAGGGAGGACCTGTGTTTATAAGCACTCCTGATAAAACAAATACATATCTGTCATTCAGGAGGAGTGAGATGACCCTTCTGGAAGAATTCCATTCCTCTGAAATGAAGTAGTTGGAATTGTTTACACCCCTTACAAACTGAGCACCAAAATCTATGTTCAGGTTCAGTGCAGACTTGGGGATTACCAGGAATCCAAATAAAATCATGATAAAGGAGGGAAAAAAAATATCCATAATTTGGCAAGATCTGTAAATTGTGCATTTTCCAAGAAATGTATTGCCAAAACCCAAACCCTTCAGTTTGCTCCTCTTTCTCTATCTAAGAAACTAGGAGGACACAAAATTGGTTTTTATATAGTATTGTTAGGCACAAGTTTTTCCTTTTAAGGAATGTCAAAGGAAGCCAGCATTTCTATTCCAGTTTTATATTAAAAATTAAGACATAAAAAAGCAATGGCTTAGTTCCTAACATGGAAAAGGGAGAGGGGAAAAGGGCACATCATCCTGTGTGCAGTGATGCTTACAAGAGCATCCAGGCTGTTCCCAACACACACACACACTGAGAGGACCTCTGGTGTTTACTATCTCATAAACAAGATGTGAGCAGGAAAGACACACGGATGCACCAGGGAGGGCTGGGCCTTCCCACGAGTGCACAGCAATGAATTAGAGGAAACGGAACCACCATGGCCGAGAGCAAACTGGGTTGGGATCCTGTGACCTGCCCTGGGCAACCCCTCCTCCCCCAGCCCTGCTCTGTGCTCCCTGAAAGCAGCAGTGCCTGTGCTGCGTGTGGGTGACAGACTAAGTGGGAACAGAAGGGAACATACACTTATGCTTTTCTGTCATTCCTGTTTCTACCTACTCATTCTCCTCCTGTCTGGTTTAGGGGAGGAATAAGAAATTATCTCCTTTTGACAGCACGTGGATATAAATAACCACCTAGTTGCATTTTTCGGCTGCAATTCTGTTAAGCATCACCCTTGGTAGTGCTAATTTTAGGGACAAAACCCCAAAAGCACAGATGGAAGGAAGAGCCATCGAGCCCACAGCAGTTATGTTCTAGTGCAATAAAGTAGCTGTTCCACTCCAAAGTGTAATGCTCCCAGGCCTGCCACTGCCAGTATTCCAAGGGTTTGAGTTTTTTCAAAACAGAAAAAAGCCCCTCAGGAAACAGCTACTTCATCTGCTCTTCTAAGCCACCCTCTTTTTGGCCTTTCTTTAACTGTGAAGATGAGAGGGATGAGAAAAATGGGGGAAAAGAAGAAAAAAAATTGCTCATCGCACACTTAAAAATTACTATAAGCTGTTTCAATTAAGGAAAAAGTCTTTTTTTATATAGCAAGGCTAGGAGCAATCCTGCTCTCCTCCCTGAGGTACAGCAGTGGAGCAGACTTGGTCCAGGTGCAAACATTTGTTCCCATAGGGAACAAAAGCACAGACAGACAGACAGACCCCAGCACTGGTTTGTTGCAGGCTGTGCTCATGGGCATACCAGTAAGGACATCTGGAATAGAACAGTTCAGAAATTGTAATTTTCAGTCACTGTGGAGGCTTTTTAATGAGTCCTATTTTTACTTACAAGAAGACTCCACATGTCCCGCATTGAACTTTAGCTTATTAAAGTTCAAGAAGGGCCGAAACATTGAACATACACCCTTGATTTACTACCGTTAAAAAAATAATTACAATTCATAACGTGAATTGCTAGCTTTTAGTATTTACAACAGGTTTTTTTTCCAGTTATTTCCTTATTTCTGCAAGAATGTCAATATGCCTCCCCCTATCCTTACCTACATGTGCATTCCATATGTGCTTTCTTCCCTTCTCAAATGTGATTACTGCAATACTTCCCTTTCTGTCTGTCTTTCCAATACAGAGCTATAGGATTACACATTGCCGTGCTTTAATTAAGGTGTAGGTACTGGTGTGATGGATAGAACCGTGACAAGGAAACATTTCTCAGAAGGCAGGATTAAGATTTTGATTTTTCTGGGGGGGCCAAAGCTCAGAGTTTTGATGCTGATCAATCACCCTGGTCTGATCTCTTACACCATTCTTGACTTCCCATACAGAGCTCTTGGTCCCTGGCTGCTTATCCACATTTAAGCCATTAGTGCTGCACAGGAGGATCTTAGTCTGACCTCCCATTCCCACGTGGTGTCCTTCAAGAAAGTGAGATCCACAAACTTGTCAGGGTGTGGTGGTGCTCTTAGCATAAAGGGGGTGGGTTTTTCCCTAGGGATATGCAAGCACTGGAGAAGAGATAGAATGGATTTCCACCGTTCTTTGTGTTGTCACCTCATAAGGTGGGTGATAACTGGGCCCGTTGGCATATTACAGTGTAGAGTCTGGGACTGTGCCTGGTCACAGCCTGAACCTGGGGTAGACAACACCACACCTGCCCGAGAACAGCAGCAATAGCTTGGAGAGGTTTGGATCACAGCACTGCTTGAAAGATGCATGAAATAATCCTTCCTTCTCTGCAGCACTGCATGCAAAAAGAATGCTCAGCAAGTAAAGAAAGAGCCCAGAACAACAATGAAGATGATCAAACATTCTTGCAAACATGCTTGTGAGAGCAGAGTCAAAATGTAAAGGTGTTCTGCCCATGCTTTTCCACATTTTCCAGTCCTTACACAGAGTTTCTTGGATTTATTGTGCAGTGTCCCACAATAGTCTCCACTTTCAATCAAATAAACATTAGACTAACCTTTAATTAATTAAGTTTAATTAATAGTGCTTGTCCCTCTCTGCTTTGCTTGCATGAATATGTGCATACCTGGTTTAAAAAAGCATTGCCTGCACAATTATTTAACAAAGTGCAGGCAGAGAAAAGCTGGTTTGATGCAAAGAACAACGGTCAACAACTATGCCTGAAGTGCAAAAAGAAAAGCATCAATTGTTTTCTCTGTTGGCTACTAGAATAGTCTTAAATTACAACAAATATTATTCATGTCAAATACTGTTTCAAGGCTTCTTTCTTCTCATGAACCTGGATGCCACTAAGCAAGTGAGCAAGAAGGATGAGGGCAAGAGAATCACAAGGATGCTGTAAGAAATACTCAGCTTGGTACAGCTTCACTCTGCACTGTGCTGCTCCTGGGTCTGAAAAACTAATGTGGCCACCATATGTTAGAACGCTCCTCACACCACACGAGTTTACAAACAGGTTTTTTATTCACAGGATTTCTGAAACCTATTAGGGAAACTGAAGATATCCACATTGTTGTGCTTTCCTCTGGCATGAAGCCTTTCAGTTTACAAATGGAAAAGGAACAAAGATTTCAGGCTTTGGCTGATCACAGTGTGTTTGTTAATCACGGAGCATCCCAGCCTAGGAGCACTTAAAATACTAAAACTTTGAAGACATCTCCATAGTCTTCCATAATAAGAAAGGTGGTTTAGGAAATGAGTTAAATCTACCTGTTGTAGCAGATTTGGTGGCAAACTGGAGAACTCATTAGAACATCCCTGATTCAAGAAGTCTTTGTTTAGACTCGTGGCCCACAGCCCTGCAGGGTGACTCGGTGTGACTGGGGAGACACCCGGAATAACAGGGCAGGGTTTGCCAGGCACTACAGTGACGGGTTTGCCAAACACAGCTCAGAATTAGTTTGTCCAAACAAAAATCCTTTCCCTCCCCCAATGCCAAGGTATATCTGAATTTCACAGATTTCTTTAAGCTTCAGGAAAAGCTGCTGCCCTCAGCAGAACTCAGCAGTGCACAGGTAAACCCCTAAGCCCATTACTTCCTTGGCAAGCAGTTCAAAGCCAGGATAGGGTTTATTTCTTTGTGTCAAGTCAGACTGTTCCACCTTTCATCTTGAAAATAGATTGAAAAACTGATAAATGCAATCTGCTAAAGGAGATATTTGTGAATATTGTTTTTGGTTTTTTTTTTCCTCTAAAGTCACTGGGAGGTTGCTTATTTTCAGAAGCATCATCATCTACTTTTTCAGGAAAAAAAAGGGGTACATGAAGATCATAGAGTGACAAGCACTTAAAACCTCTGCTTACAGCTATGGTATTTTTTTGTTATACCATGTAGGTTGGGTTTTTTTAATTAAGAAAAATTGTCAAATGTATTAAATCACATCAGTACTCACATCAGTTTTTAAAGGCGTAACAAAGGACAGTTAAGGACCGCTCTGCAACATGTCTTTGTTACAAAGGAAAGAAACACTTAAAAAATAAATGCAAGGCTTTAAAAATGGATGACAAAAACAGGGCTCAGAACAAGCTTCCAGGTAAGCAGAAAATATTTATGAGACTGCAATTTGTCAACCAGTCAACAGATCATATTGTCTATGGATTCCAACATTTTGGAAGATATTAATTCAAAATTAGTGCTAGAGAGTGATAAACCTCATAAAACTTCAAAATTAGTGATGCAGTGATTAGTGATCAAACTGTTGAGTTTTTGCTTTTACATTTGCATCCCTTTTAAAATTTTTTTAAATATACAAATGGATTACCAGCTTGAATAAAGAAGCATCTTCCTGATACCTCCATAAAATAAATGAAATTGGAGAGCATAGGAAGACCTTAGAGCCACATCTCTTCCCTCAGGGACAAGAAGTTGCCAAGAACGTTACAGAAACTTGTATTTGTTTCCCAAACAGTTAAAGAAAGGCTTCTGCAGGAAACGAAGACAGTGGAGACATTTAAAGCACAGTGACAAGAACAAAAGAGCAGACAAGTCTTTCAGAATTTTACCCCCAATCAGGAGAGCTGAAGGAGCGATTTCACTTTGTTCAGAACACCTGACATTGCACTGGACTTTAAATTTACACCGGGACAACAGCGACTCAAGAAAGGTGGATGTGGAGACACATCAGTGACGGCTCTTTTAAATATTGCCTTCTCTGAAGTGCTTCATTTTAAATAATAGATTGTCTCCCAAAACAAGTTGTGCACTCTCTAATGCTGCAGGTGTTGACCTGACCTGCTGAGGAGATGGCAACGAGCAGAGGGTCAGTGCCTAAGGCCTGGGGCTGGAATGAGCACGCTGTGGAATGCTGCACCGGGAAAGGGCATGGCTGGAGGCTGAAATGGGGCACCCTAAAGATGGCCAAGAGCAGGGGCAGCCAGGCAATTTGTTTAGGGATTGTCACACTACTGACCAACGGGGGGGTAGAGTAGACTCCCCAGTCATTTGGCAATTTAAAGTCTCTCAAGTGTAACAACACTTTTAAACACTCTCCTGCCACCGAACTGGGACTGCATGGCCAGGAAAGGCAGTTCCATGGGAAAGCCCCAAAGCACTACAACCAAATCAATGAGGCTTTACAGGCTGGTCACAGGGAGTGGCATTAGATCAATCCCAACCCACCATTCTAACAAGGTTCAGGAGAACCCCTCAACAGCTTTGTCCTCATCTTTCCAGGACTTTATTGTCACTGAACTCAGAAAGTTTGATTGGGTTACAAGGTATAGATGCACTTCCCACCTTTATATCTACACAAACAACTCTTACCATAGAAGAGATTTAAATATATATAGAATGGTAGATGCAGCTGCCAACAGTTAGTTAATAGATTTTACTTTGGAAATGAACCAAAACCATCTGTGCTTCAACCATCCCTGCCCCGCCTAAAAACCTAAGACTAACTGTAGCTCAGAACTGAGAAGTGCATTGATTAAAAAAGCAGTGAGCAAGAACACTTGGAGTAGATTAGATGTAATACATTGTAATGATGGAAAACTACCAATTTATATAACAATTTTACAAGCCTCTTGATAACTGTTATTTTTCCAATGCCTGATGCTGCAGAATATGCAAAATGCAAGGCCTTGCTCCTTCGTACTTAGGATCTGACTTCAAATTAGTCTACTGAGAATCCCCAGCAAACATGAGCACTGAGAAAAGTGCTCATCTGTGGATGAATGCAAGACACGTTTTCCAATACTTGATTCTGAAATGTTCAGACTGGCTGTGACTAACTTTGCAGAAACAGATGTTTTAGAAAATGCCCTCCAGAAGATTATATTCAAGCATATACTTTGTTCACCACTCAAGATACAATTATTATTTTATTTACAGAATGGGTGAGGTTGGGAGGAACCACGNAGATTATATTCAAGCATATACTTTTTCACCACTCAAGATACAAGGTTGGGAGGAACCACAGTGGGTCAGCTGGTCCAACCTCCCTGCTCCAGCAGGGTCAACCCAGAGCACATGGCACAGGTTGTGTCCAGATAGCTCTGGAATATCCCCAGTGAGGGAGACTCCGCCCCCTCCCTGGGCAGTGTGGTCAGTGATCTGTCACAGCCACACAGTTAAGAAGTTCTTCCTCACATTCAGGTGGAACTTCCTGGGCATCAGTTCCTGCCTGTTGCCTCTTGTTGTATTACTGGGCACACAGAGAAGAAAATGTAGTTTACTTTGCCAGGATGTTTTTCATTCCTGCATCCCTAGAGGCACTAAATGACTAATTCTACAGACTTCATTGGAACTCCTTGGGTTACTCAGTGAAAGGCTCTCAGAAACTGCCCCACACATTGGACTCTCCTGATTCCTTTTGTTTCAATGGTCTTCAGATCACAATCTGAAAACTAAACTGTCTTCAAGACAATTCATAGCTCAGTAACAACTTTTACTAAGTTTGATAAGCAATCTTCACCCAGATCCAAAAATATTTTCCTGTTGGGAAAACCATCTATAGTAGCAGATCTTAGTAAATGTTTTTAATTTAACTCCAGAAATTGTCTGCGGTTTTTTGTTGTCTTCTACACTGTGATGCCCATTTAACCCCAATGATGGCCCAAGCAAGTGTCTGTCCATGGGATACATGTCATACATGGGATGGGATACTCAAAAGTAGCTAAAGAGCTTGGGAGCACAAATTCCTTGTGCTGTTAAGCAGCTGAAAGCTTTGAGAAGTCCCTCCCTGAAGCCAATGTTACTACAGCATTATCACCATAAATAAGGCAGTGCATTGAATTTCCCCAGCAGAGCCTCTGAAGGGAGCCTTAAAAACCTGCTGTGTCACAAAAGCAGCTGCAGTTGGGAATTAAAAAAAGATATATATATACACAATATGTGCTCACTCAGTAAGCACAGCTTATGTAACTGGGAGTGTTGAGGAGTGTGGACACCTGTGAAGAACAGGATGCTCTACAGCCCACTGGTTCAAGACCAAGAATAACCTGGGCTGTAACTCCTGACTACATTCATGAAATGTCAGGTCAAAAATATTCACGGTGTGGTATAAAACCATTCATGCAGGGCTTCAATTGAAGTCCAAACACATCTGTAACACAAGTCCATGGTGTGTGTGTGCACTTGGTGGGCAAGAAGGTTTTTGTATCTTGCCAGAGGAAAAAGAGCAAATAGATGAGTTGAAATTGCACGGAGAGATTAACTGAAAAATGGACAATAATGAAAGAAAAGTTTCAAACTTGCAGCATTGGACAAAGTAGCTTTCAAATCCATAGTAGTCTTATAATAGTTTATTATTCCAATTCACAGGACAAATACCTCCAAAGAATCCTCCCACACAGAATTTATGCCTTATGGGGAAGGCTTTTCTCATGAACTGGTCCAATTCAAACCAAATGAGGAAGCAGGAAATTAGGGTCAGAAAATTATAATAGAACAATAAAAAAAACACTGTCCTGAAGACTCCATCCCAATTAAGTTATTTTTACAGATGGACCTCAACAAACACTCGAGGAGTTTATCGTTAAATTTATTGGGATATCAAATCCAAATAAGTCCTTTTATCAGGCTGCCACATTGAACAGCCCTTCCATCCTTACAGAAATCCTGACTCACCTTGCTGCTGGAAACTGCTCTGTAACTGCTTTCAGAAGCCTCATTTTGCCAAAGGTTTGGGACCAGTTTCTCTGTGAGAGCTGCTATTCCCACCTCTATAAGAAAATAATTTCCTTGGCTAAGTGCAGAATTCTTATTTTCTTAATTCTGCTACTTTTGGCTCCATCTCAAGCTGCCGCCTCTCTGTGACTACCGAAGGTAACATTATCCATAGCAGCAGTGCACGGAAAGGAAGGGAATCTGCCTAACAACACACTGAAGCCTTTTGTTCAAAAGTTATTTATTCTGTGGAAAAAACAGGGCTCAATCCCATAACCTTTGCAGACTGGGATATTCTGGAGGCTTACGTTAGAGTACAGATAATCTTTCCCACTTCAGACAAACAAAAAAGAATAATAAAAAGAAACACTAGACAGGAATATTAAAAGCTTGCAGTCACTTTCAAAGACTACACATAACCTAAGGCAAAATTTGTTGTGCAATGAAATCTTACTTGCATTTAAACAAAATAGGTTTGTTTCATGCTGTGGGAATATTTATGAATGATGGCTGCAATGACATATGGAGTCAAGAAGAACTACTAGAGAAATCTGATTAAAGCTGGGAAAGTCAGAGTCAATAATTTGACTCGTTCTTCAATGTCTCTGAGAAACCTTGTACAGTCACCTCACCCTAATCAAAAGTACAGTAATGTCTATAAAACATCCATCAGAATTTTCTCTACCACCTGGACCACCACCCAAAAATTGGAGAAGCCTCAAAATTATTTTGAGAGTATGAAATTAGATAGTGCTTTGCCCAAACAATCCTTCAGTAGAATGCAGGGGTAGAGAGGAAGGGGGAAATTAGTTTGTTTTAATTGTGTTTAGCTTAAATCAATCTTTTCTTTTTTTAATCTGTGCTCAACCTTTTGTGAGGATATCAATTATAAACATTAAATAAAGAAATCATTCCAACCAAGTCCCAACAGTTGCTTCTCCATTCTTGGGTCTCACATCTGGCTTTTGAAAAAGTTTTGGTTTTTTTTTTTTTTTTTTTTTTTTTTTTTGGGGCTGGTTTGGAAAAGAATTTTTT
>VXBX01008146.1:888768-917011 GCA_013400415.1 Scytalopus superciliaris | reverse complement strand
TTTTTAATGGGGCAGGTCTGGAATAGGAATTTTCTACAAGCTTATTATCTTTAATTCAACCTTCTTTTGTCCAAGCCTGTTAATTGCATTCTTTTCTCATGTTTAGATTCTGCATTTCCCTCACTTTTTTCCCTTAAAAATCCTCTTTCAAGACAAATTCTTCAGCACTAATGAAATATTCAGTTTAGTCGCTTGAAATTTTTTCCCACTTTTTTTTTTATTTTTTTTAATTCTGCTCCCATCACGAGACTTCTTACAACTGAATAAAACATTTGCTTTGAAGGTAAATGCTCTAAATTATGCCAGTGCTGGGAGTATCCCTGCTGTTTTCCCTTTGGCAATCCATACCTGGAAGAAGTCTGCCTAGAGACGCCTGCCTGTGCATCCCAGAAACAGTAGCTGGGGGCAGGGGCTTGTGGAAGTTGTTGCTCTGGGAAATGTGTATCCAGAGCATTCTGAATACTTATTTTTAAATCCCCCTCCCTTCATTTTAATAACAAACCCTCTTGATTACTTTCTTCAGGCCCAGTTCTTCCCTGGAATATTATTCTTCTCACTCTGATGGATTTCTACAGTGGATGAATGTGGCCACGTCCCAAAGTCTGGATGTGCAGAGCACTGAGCACTGACTTCACATCCTCCTCACCATCGATACTGATCAAATTTGACAAACTCAAAGAAAGGAAAAGCAAACCTTAAGAGGCACAAAATTAGAGCCTTGTGGGAGAACCACTGCAACAACTCTGGATTTTAGCATGCAAGAATTTATGGGAAGGCAAGCCCTGGAAATATTCAGATGTGATAAAGTGACACCAAGCCAAGGTTTTGAGAGATTTTTTTCTCCCCCCTCTTTTAAGCACACACCCCAACAGCTGCCACACAACTGAGGAACTGCCCCAACTCAATGAAATCAATGGGTGACTTCACAGGGCTTCAGAGCAGGATCTACATCTCAACGCAGTACAGCCTTTTAAAGTGTGAGTTTAGCTTTCACAGAAGCCCCACAATTTCCAGCATCTAAGGTGACCTTGCCAGCCAAGGTGACACGACCTCAGACAAGGAGGCAGCTCTCCCGGACTTGAGCCATTGGAATTCCCGGGGGAAATTTAGCAGACCTGGCAACAGAAGGATGTCCCTCAGGACAAGGTGGAAAGCTGTCAGTGCTGGGGCGGCAAAGAAACGCTGCTTGTGAAGGGGAGCTGTATTTAAGCAAGACAAGGTGCACAAGGGGTTTAATCCATCCCCGCTCTTTGATCCCGACCCGGTCCCGAGCCCAATCCCGGGATAACGCGACCCCGCAGCGCCACCTCGCGGCACTCCCCGCATCGCACCCGCCGCCCCCGAGGGGCCAATCGCAGCGGGGTCAGCGAAGGGCCAGCGGCCTTTCCCGTGGGGTGACTGCACCGGAGGGAGAAAACCTCCTTTGCCATTCACACACTCGGATGCAATTCCCACACGAGCCGTTTGGAGCTGTATCTGCTGCTGAGCAAAAATCCCCACGGGAGAGAGCCCGGGAGCTCAGGAATTGTCTCCTCCTTCTTGTGCAGCCCCGGGGATGGAAGTGCACATGTTACGTGTGTTACAAAATCGCCAAGGGAATTAAAATCATTCTCAGAACAAAACATTTGAGCTCCATTTCCTCCACTGGATCCAGTGCCCAGGAAACGAGACATTTCAGACCAGTGTGCAGTCACAGGGGCTGCTCTGATAGCTTTGGTCACCCAAACTCCTCTTCCACCTCTATTTTCCCTAGATTTCCATTGGAAACTCTAATGTGTCCATACAGTTATTGCATCCAGCCTGTTCCTGTAAGTGGCACCAGAACTTTGTTTCTGACTAAGATCCCTGATCCCAAGGTTCAAGAGGGTGGAAGAATAGAATTTCACCATGTGGGACCCCACAGACAATGGAGGGTAAAATAACCTGGGGCAGGAATCAGAATTTGCTCCAAGTCTTATATTTCCTTTATCCTCCTCTACAGTTGTGTTTGAGCCAACACTTACAGACACAGTTTATATTGAATTCCTCACAGAGGTCATTTTGGCCATGGCCAACCAAGTGTCTTTGAGACAATTAATTCAGCCCATTAGCTGTAAGGTCTTACAAGGGTTGATAAAAAGGTCTCCATTAATACTCTATTTTCAGTGGGGAAAAATTACAGACTCAACCTGCATTGGTTATAAATATCTATTTGATGCAGCATTTTGTTTGGTTTGTGACAAAAATTGGAAGACGTCACTAAAGCTTCCATTCCACTAATCAACATTTCCACTTAGAGATTGTCAAAGAAGGGCTTTAGACTTGCATGATGAATCTTAAGGTGATAAAAGTGTCAGTCTCACCCTACTGCAGAAAGAACATCTATGGATCAGGAAGAGATACATTCACATCTTAATTGTAAAAGAATTATCTGGATTCATTTTACCCTCTGCATGCAGGATTTTAAAATTTATAAACAAGAAATATTTTTTCTTTTTTATTTAAATCTGTTACTTTTTATCAGAATTTGGAACTCTAGACCTCTTATATAATATACTCAAGTAAAAAACCCTCCAAATTCTCTGTATTGGCTGTAATTAAATAGACTGGGCTACTGCATAGTTTAAGATAATTTAAAAATAAACTCCTCCAAATGCCACAGATTAATAGCACAAACAATAGGCACTACTTGGGCTGACCGAGCCTCTCGTAATTCTTTCACAACAAAGATTAAAAACCAAAACAAGCCATAAAACCCCCCAACAAAAGCTGTAACACAGAACTGTGGTAACATCGCCAAACAAACCCCACGAGGGGAAACAATAAAATCTGTAATGAAGGTTTTTGCCCCCTAATTTGTAATTTAAGCTTTAATCAGCACCAAACATTTTATATTACACTGGATGAATAATCTATGCAGTAAAGTGACAAGTCATCATTTAAAGTTGTCAAATTGTTTAAACAAAGTTTGGACCTTGGTTTTTGAAACATCTGGAGAGAAATATTATGCACAAATAGGTATGAAAAGTCTGAGTCTGAAAATGGATGGTTGCATCCTGATCAGTAACACAAAACACAAAAAAATGTGTAAAATTTGCATTAGTATCAATAGGATGGGGCAGAAAGCAGAGCAATTCAACAATAATCTCTACCTAAGTCCTCTGTGAACTTTACAGAAAATATGAAACAAATTTTGGAAGAAGGAAAGCTATGCTTAAAAATTCACAACTTTTTCAGCCATCCCGAATATGTTCCTACTGATCAAATTATTTCAAAGTTGGTTTATTGCTTCTGAACAGCAAAATACATTTGTATTTTGTATTTACAGTATATAAATCTTATTATGCTTTATTTCTAGACTTAATATTAAAATTACTAGTTTTTCTATTAATCACATGTTTTTTGTGTGTGTGTTAAATTTACTAAAGATTCTTTTAGGCTTACTGGCAGATGTAACTAGTTACAATATTAGATCATTATCTTTCATCCAAAAGAGCTTTGTCACATGTCCCATCTGTATTTCAAAATCTGGAATATTTCAGTAACCTTCATAACACCACAAGAACACTCCTTGCCAGGTTGTGTGTTGCTTTTAAGAATAACATACAAGAACCTTTCACTTCTTCAGAAATGGCTCCAGTGCAGAAGCTAAAAAGACTTCATTTCTCTTCTTGAGTCTTCTGCTTGAAGGGTCACAACAGAATCAGATAGCAAAGTATAATTTACCAGATGAGAAAAAATAAACAACAAATAATTTCATTATGACTGGATTCATACCATTGACTTCAGAGAGATTGCTCTCGAGCACAAGTTAATGTAAATAAGATTACAAAGGCAGATTGGAAACATGCAGTTTTCTGACTGGGCTGTATTTTTGGCATGGTAAAATTCTAATACAAAATGACAAATTTATTGTGCAGTCTAACACAAAAAGCACAGCCCTGCATATCAGCAGCCCTGCAAGGTCACTCACTCTTGCCCTCTGCAAGAAAAAAAACCACTTCAAGTCCCATTTTTATCATGATCCTGTTGGGTAAGTCATCCAACAGTGACAAAGAGACCATCACACCCAGAAACCTGTTGTCAAGATCTGGTTCCTGCACCTTATTCACACATCCCTTTACATTCTGAACCCCTGTGCTTACTGACACCAGCCAGCTCTGACATCTGAGTTAGACTCGGACTATGTCACAATTCCAGACTCCATTTCAGGAGGACACAACAATAACCAGCTACGGATGCTACAGATAAGAGAGAAATAAATGCCACTCCCCAAATTTACTTTCACTGGCCTGCCTTTCCTTGTTTTTCTAGGTTAATTAAATCTAGGAGGCAGTTGTTCCAATTAGGCAGCATTAGCAGCTGGCCAAGTGTAGCAGTAGCAAAGGGAAAGGCAGCTGTTTCTCTCCCAGTCACACGAAGGTCAGGGAATTCCAATCCTAACACACCTCTGTGCTCCAGGCCCTCCCTGAACTGTCTGTGGGGACAGACCAAAGAAATATTAAACTCTCTGCATCAGATACTGAAAGCCCATAACTTTCCCCCTGCAAATCCATGATATGTGGGCCAGCAAAACCAACTATTTACATGGTCATTACCTTATGCCATCATCGCTCAGCTATCACAGAGGAGATTGAAGCTGCATTCCAAGAAGTATTATAAATACATCAAAGACCTTTGCTGTCATTGCCTGTCTCTAGACTGTAATTGCTCATTACACATGTAGCAAACTGTGGCACAGACATGGAGGGATCTACTTGCTTGGAGCCCAAACTGGAAACTAAACCAAGGGCTCTTGAGACACATTCCATTGCTTTAAACCCCAAGGGCACGTCCATACTTGTGTTCTCCTAATGAATGCAGGAGGAGATTTTAAATTGTACCAGTTGGTTCCTGGATAGTTTTCCATCACTGCAGCCAGGCAGAACGATAAGGGAGCTCTCTGAGCCTCCTGAAATTAAGCTGATATAAAATCTGACAACAGCACAATGTATATATTTTGGAGCTGAATTCTCAGCTCTCCCCCAACACTCCGTTTTCAATTCCAAACTATAAAAAAAGCAGCAGAACACCTTGCTTGATACTGAAAGTTTTTCAACTAAGTAAATTTCAATATGAAATATTCTTCAGATTGTAAAAAGAGCAGGGGGAGGGGAAAAGAGGTGGTGGTGTGGGGGGGTGTGGGGTGTGGAAATTCCCTGTAGTAAATCACTCCCACAGTGATTACCTTGATTACCAAGGTTTGGATTAATTTGGAAACATAGTGGACTAAGAAGTATTTTGAGCATTCTCAGTTAAGCCTGCAACTATTGAATGCCAATAATAACAGCTGATAGACCTTTGGCTTAGACTTGCTTTCTCCTCTGTCTGCTTTACAGACTAATTGCTGACTTCTTCACCATAAAGCCACCACTGATCCTTATTTTTCGGCATTCCTGGAACTGCGTATTAACACACCAAAGACTTCTGCAAGCTTGAGAAGAAGCTGAATATTCCAGACAAGCATGTTTGCTAATGGATTTCCATTTATTCACAGTCTTCAAGACCAAAAGGTACTTATAACACCCAATCCAGCACTTTTTAATCAATTTTTCTCCACTTCTCTGAATACAACCCTTCATTGTCTGTATGTAGACTTTGTAAATCATTCTGAGGTCCATGTTTAATAGGGAACAGAATAAACTTGCATAACCATCCTGTCCTTCCTAGTTCTTTATCATTTCCCCACTGTTATGCAGGGGAGTTGTTGACACTAATTCTGACACAGTGCACTCAAAAACCAACACCCCAGGTCTAAGGGATCCTGTAACAGTCTAACAGTTTGTGTCCAATGCAGCCTGAAAACAGAACTGAATGGGTCACACTCTGTACACCTACAAGCTGCAAAAGCAGAGCTGCTGCTCACAGCTTACACCAAAAAATGGCTATAGACCTTTCAGAATACTTCAAAACGCAAACAGAACATGCAGGATGTATAAGGAATGATTAGAAATTAATGTCTATGATTTCCAGTGTATGACCTCCTTCAAAGTTAAGCCAAAATGTGATACCAGCCCCTTTTTCTAAATGGGTTTCTGTGTAGTGACTTATGTGCTGAGTGGGGTAGGAACTGTGCAGTACAGCATTATTGGCACCTGTATACAGTAATTTACATATAAAAGTAATGACTCTTCCCTGTCTGTTATTGTTGTCTTTGATTCTAAAAGATTTACCCACGAAAAGTGCATAAAATGCACAAGCAGTTTACCAAAACTGTTCCAGTGAAACAATTTCACGCTGGCGAATGAACACCCAACCTCATCTCTCGAGAAGCCCACAGTGGTCAAGTTCCTCAAATAACTCAACGTACTCCTGTCACTTTGACACCTCTTCACAGCCTCAGAATGGGGGGTTTATCAGCAAAGTTGATAAATACACCAGAGATCACAAGGGCTTTGGACAAACACGCACTGGGGTGCTCAGAATCGCACGCGAGCAGCGCCTTCTCTCCCGGGCTGTGCCTCGTCCAGTTATGAAATGCATTTTGTTCCACAAAGGCTGGAATTCTCATCCCTGACGGGCCCACCCCAAGGATAAACATGTATAAAACAAATATAAATAAACTCAGTCCAAAACCAGCAAAGGATTTTTGCTGAAGACTGAGCTTCTTACCAGACAGAGAACTGCATTTTGGGAGCAAATGGAAAAATCAGAGGGCTTTTTGTTTTGTAGGGGTTTGTGTTTGGTTTTAATTTGGTTTTAAATAATGAAAAACACAGAGGGTTTCACCCACTTTTCAGCTCCTATAAATATTCTGCTGGCTTATATTTCAAATCAGTATTTTTTCATGCCATTTTGAGAGTTCTTACCATTAGGATACTAATTGCTCCAGAGGGATGAGTTTATGTTAATTTTTAAATAGATGAAGAATGAATGCAATTAACACTTTGCTATTTTATTTCTTTAGCATCAACTACACTACAATACTCAGGACTATACACTGCAGAATTATTATTTAACGGTACTGCAGAAGCTCAAACTCTACATTGTCCAGCTCTGTGGCAACAAACTGTTCTGCCACTGGGCTGCTGGACAGCCTTGGGAAGGTTATTTCACGTTGCTGGACCACAGTTATTCCAGCCAAAATGGGGATGCTGATTTGACACCACGAGGAAACAGAGACCTATGGAGGACATAATAAACAAATGAAAGTGCTCAGCAATTAGGAGTTCACTCTGGATGGACTGAAGACACACTAGCTGTGTATCAGACTGCAGAGCTATTTTTCACATGAGAGAGAGTCATTCTTGAAGCCCTCAGTTCTGTATTTTTTGAAATGATCCACCTGCTTAAATGTCAAACTACTTTTAAAATATTTAATGCACAGAGTCTGGACTCTATTTGTTAATAAAAAGATTATATTTTCATTTATTAATATCCTATTAGCTTTAACTATTTTACTTTTTTTTACTATTATTACTGGTGCTTTTATATTCATAGTACAGCACATCAAATTAAGAAAACTAAACTCACACTAATCTATGTGTCCTTTGCACTGAACCCCTCACAAACCCAACCTCAATTACAAAGAGTCTCTTTGCCCATGTTTGAGAAAAGACATGACTGTAAAGATGACTTGGATTAATCAGAGACTTGACAGTAAAGCAGCTGTTCCAAGAAAATGTGCAAGCACCGAGACAGAGCAGAACATAAACCCACATCCACAAGCTGAGCAGGGAATGAACAGACTGAGGGTACATTTGACAAACACTGATTTTGCTACTTTGCCATGGCTGACACTGCCAATATTTGGCCCTAAGTAACATCCAGGCAATATCTCTTCCAGGCAGCCTTTCCCAAAAACCTGACTTCCCACAGAACTGCTTGCAGTGCCGAGAAGGAACTGAGAGGGGATTTTGGAACAAAGCCTCAACTACAAGAACTTAAGGCCAGGCTGGGAACTGAAGGGCTGAGTGGCAGCTCTGCACAGGATTTTTGGGTCCCAGAGGAGCAGGAGGCAGCAGTGAACCCTGGACAGTGGCAAAGGAAAACTGCAGCAGAACACACACAGCAACGACCCAAGGGAAATGATTGCTCCCCTCTGCTTGGCAAAGGAGAGGCTGCATCTGGTTCTGGAATAGCGTGTCCAGTCTTGGAACACTCATTGCAAGACAAAGATGAACAAACCAGTCTAGCAGAGGCCAGTAACATGGGGAGGGGACTGGAGCACTTGGGGTAAAGAGACCAAGAGGTGGCTTTGGTCAGCCTGGGGAACAAAACTGAGGAGCAATCGCCAGCCATCAGGGCCTAAAGGGGATGGATACAGAGAACGTGGGGCTAAACTCTTCTAAAGATCCATAAAGGACAAGACAAAGGTTGCTGTAAGGGGAATTTTGACTGGCTAAAAGAAAAAAAAAGAAAATCAGAATAAACTGATTAAACAGTGGGACAAGTTGCTCAGAGAGACTGGAATCTCCATCCTCGGAGATTTTCGAAACACGACTGGACACGGTCCCAAGTAACCTGATTTAACTTACAAGATGGCCCTGCTTTGAGCAGGAAGATCAAGGCCTGGATAACCTCCACAAATCCCTTCCAGCCTAAATGTTTTTAGGATTCTGTGATTTCTAAAGAGGGATTAGATTTAAATTAAAAAAATATATACAAGAGATCCTTGAAACGCAATCATAACATTGCTGCTTTTACATTTCAGGGAACCAATGAGAGCCAATTAAAACACAGAGCCCTTCACAGTATGTGAACTCAGACTGCCCAAGCATACTTCTTTATAGGTAAATAATCACCAACATTCTTTCAAAACACAGTGTAGTCAACTATTTTAAGAATGGAAATGACAGATCACCTCAACTTTTCCTTTACATAACTGATGCTATTTTTTAAAAGCAATGGCTTATTGTCATTTTAGAGACAGAGTGTGTTCTTGCAGAACCATGTACAGGTAAGAACTTTGTTCCAGCACAACAGTCTGCCAGGATGCACAAACACAGATGTTCCTGGCCACGTGCAAACTGTGATTCATAATGTGGGCATGGAGACAATAGTATATTCCAGTTCTTATAACCAGGACAGAGCTATTGCAGACACCAGGGATGCCAATTGTACTGTGGATTCACACTCCCTTTTTCCTTTTGCACCAACAACAGAAAAATTTGATTGCAACCACACAGAGAAAACCTGCAGGGCATTTGTTTCTTTTCTTTATCCTTTTGCACAAGTTTCCAGGGCAAAAGGAGAGAAAAGTGCTACATGAAAGCAGAAGCCATCAGCATGTCAGATTTCTTCATAATGAGAAATTACTCAAGTTCACTTTCTGGTACAAAGTTGGAGGATTTTTATATTAACATGCTAAAGAATTGTTGTTTCCTACACAAATACTTAATCTGTTGAAAAGCCAAACTCTTTACTCATCAGTCAATTTAAAATGTTTATATTCATCAGGTCAGTGACTTGCTGAGACTGATCTACAGAGAAGTCATTAGCTGAACAGGTTTGTTTTTATTACACTTTGGTTCCTAAACTAACAGTGTTTGCTCTGCATGAAGTAAGTAGCTGTGGTTAGCAGTCAGAACTTAAAGGGTTAGTGCTGGTATGTAACACAGGAAATTAGTAAGATTTGGATGGTTACTGTGCCAAAAAACACTGCTAAAAGCACTGCTAATACAAGTGTTTCTTCATTCTGGGACATGACAGTACCAGGGTAATTTGGCACTATGGTGGAGCACATGCATATTAATGGCAACTTTCTGTATCACTTGTCAGCACCAAAAGAATAAAGCAAAACAAAAACTCCTATTAAAAAAAAAACAAAACCAAACACCTTTGAGCTTAGCCTGGCAGATAAACTATTCCAGATAACTGCTCTGCAGGATATATAAACATGGCTGAGTGTCCCGTGCTTTGAGAGAGTCACTTATGCTAAACTTTAGTATCACTTTATGCATGGGACTTCTTTCCTACTTCCCAGATGGAAACAAGGAACAGCACACAAAGCAGCAGTGCACTGTACTTCACAGAGCCACTGCCATCCCTCAGATGCCTCACCAGTTTGCACAACCCTCGTGGCAGGCCAAACAAATTGGGCATGTCCCATTACGTGTGTAGAGGAGGGATACACACAATGGTACAGAACATAGCAGGGAATGTCAGAGCTGAAGATGAAGCACTGGGAAGGCAAATGATGAGACATATTGTGAACTCAAACCAACCACAACACTGATAACATTCTTTACTAAAGGGAACTCATTGCCAGCCACTGTTGTAAAGTTTAAATTTAAAAGAATGGAACAAACTTGAGGCTGCTCTTCCAAAAGTGTACCCAATCCCATTCTCCATATATACTACCCAATATACAAACAACTTTGGATTTTTCTGGACAACTTAAATTAATAGAGTAGTAGAGAATTTTTTTCCCCCCAATTTGTTTCTAAAGGTTTGCAGAAACCAGTTTCTGCCCACTGGTGCCAGAAATTGGTGTTGCCTTTGCAGGCAGGGGAACCCTTCAGTGTGTGTAGGTCAGTCAGAGCAGCAAGTGCTCATTGCCCACCTGCTGGTTTGGGAACTCGAGGGGGACTTGTGGATGGACTGGGGACACTTTGTGAGTAGGCAAAGAAAACAGGAGGGGGTTTGGTCACTGAAGGGAAAAGCACTCGGTAAGGAGAGGCCAGAGAGCTGGGTAATGCCAAAAATCAGATAGTGTGGAAATGAATGGAGTAAAACTGTGCCACACACTGGCCTGTGGCAATCCTGCTGCTTTGGGAGCAATTCACTGCTCGTGCTTATCCTGTTGGGACTTGAATCAGTTCTGTAGGTCTAAGGCACAGAATTGCTGATCAGCCAGAGAAATGAAGCCACTGACTGGTAAGAGCTTCCATATTTTAGAATGCAACTTTAGCAAATCAATGTCAAGTTTTCCAAAGCGAGTTTATTGCCTTCAACTGTCCTCATATCCCACTAAACTAAACCTTACCCTTTCAAAATTAGGTAAGACATTAGTATTTCCCTGCTTTTCATTACAGTTTTGTAATTTGTGGGATGGCTTTGTTTGTTTGGATTTTTGCTTGTTTGGTGTGTGTTTGTTTTATTTTTGGGTTTTTTTAAACACACACCAAAGGCCAGGCCTAAGCACTGACAACAGAGGTCCAGACACTTCTGCATTTACCAGAAAAAAAAAAAAAATAGAAAATTGTGCTGCTTGGCCAATTTAGACAATAAAACACCCAGCACTGAAAAGTGAGCAGAACGTAATTTATATGCTGTCATATCATTCATCACAAGAACATTAACCTTTCAACTGTGGCTAAAGCAATTCCAACTTCATTACTCCCTGGAGAGTTCACCTTGGCAATACTCTGTAACCCCCTGGGCTTTTCTGTGTACATGGAGGGAGTCTTCTTTGATCTCTGTCCTCAGCTCTAGAGGGAGGGCAATAGCCAACTCACATTTTATGACTGAGTCACAGCATTAAGCCCAAGATAATTCTAGCCACATACTCCCTCTTGCATTATTGTTTTTAATCCTATTTCTCATCTCTACCTCCTCTGATTCACTTCTATCATTCATCTTTATCTCCCCAGAAGAAAGTGAATTGCATTTTACCAATGAAGAAAATGAGCTTACATGGAAATTCTTCCATTGATGGCAGTGAGAACACTGGAATAAGATTCACCATAGAAAAACCTCCCTTTTGAAGCTGGCTTGTTGCTTCGTTTTTCTTTGCATATGGATAAAGTCACCTTACAAAGGAGAGGTGAGAAAACAGGATATTTGCCATCCTCACTTATTTCTAGGGACAAGTGTAAAAGCTCTAAAAGGCAAAGCAATATTAAGGCAGAATCCAGAAGAGTTCCTTTGCCATGAGTGGTACCAGCAGAAAACACACAGAGAAAATTTGCAGTGACAAGGAAGGGACAAGCAGCCCTGGCAGACCGAGTGGCTCAGGGGTGTGTGTGTGGGGAAAAGCCACCAGACAATCCCAATGCAGTGGCTCCAGTTGTGCTGCAGCTCATTTGGCAGGAGGGTTGTTTGGCTGCCTTCAGCAATTTGGGGCCTTAATTTGTGTTCATTATCAGATCCATCAAACGCTGATTTCCTAGCGTGTGTATTTGCTTAGGAACAAGTTTTTCTAAATATTTTGTCAGTTTGTAATATAACTGGCACGGAGACAGTTTGGCCTTTGATTTCTTCTGTCTTAAGAGGGAAAAGCAGCATTTCTGTCTTGAATCCCAAGACAGTTTACTGTACAATTATATTTTATCCTTAACAACTCCCACAAACGAAGCTTGGACTGTGGAAAGATGCCATAGCCCATAAAACCTTAATAAATACTGAATGACATATTATTGTGCAGTAAAGAAAGCACGAACCACCCAAACCTAGAGCCAGCAGCATAGCCCAAAGGGTAACACAGCCTAACATTCACTACAAGGACTAGGAAAAACCTCACCACATGTTACACCTACATACTACATTTGCAAAGCAATTCACAAGCCAAAATACTGCTGTACTGTGATTTTTCCAGAAGCCATTGAATTAACAACCTATAGCTCAGTTGTATATAACAACATAAATGGAAAACAGCTGTTTAATTTCATGATTTAAAGTTAAACCCCCCCTATATTTCAGTTCTATGGGACCTAAACCCAAAAGCTCATCTTTGCTTATTTAGATCCCATGACTGTCACGTGAAACCAACATAATGAAGATGTAATTGTCCCAAATGAAACATGTACTTCCACAAGGAGAGAATTTATGAGAAACTGATGCAAGGAAAAGATGTTTATTGAAGCAACCCGGACTGAGATCCTGGCCTGTCAGCTCCACATGTAACATGGCTAAATTTCAGCCAAAGAACAGCTCACAGGGTTTTGTTACTTAATAAAAAGGAGAAACGCTGCAGATGATTGAGCAGAGACTTAAAATAAATCAAAAGCAGCAGCTGGAAAACATCACAATTAATAAAACAGGTAAGAGCACATGCTGTTCATGAAGTTTCAGTAATCACAGCAAGCAGTGCATGAGGTCACTGCCATGGCATACAGCATGTTCTACTGGGTATATTTAGTAATATTTTCACATTTGTCTCAGAGTATAAATACTTTGTCTTGAGAATAAGAAGCACTGGAAGGTTGCATTGGTTGGTTGGTGCCTTGAGGAAATCCCATTAGCTTTAGATGCACAATAGTGCCTTAGTAGGAGTAAATCTGTAAATTCCATTATGAAAGAAATCTACATCAGCAGCACCATCTCACCTTCACACACACACATTCATGTAAAAAATCCAGCATGAGAAATACAGCTAAAAAAAAAGAATCCAAATATTTTAAGTAACACCTTTTTTCCAAAATAGAACTAGACAGCCAGTTGTGCTAACTCCAGAGAACTACATGTGCTGGTCCCAATTCTGACAACAGCCTCAGCTGCTCCAGAAAAGATAAGGACATTCCACAAAGTCCTCTTCAAGGTGGGGCAAGTGCTATCAGGGAGCACAAAATCCCAACATTCCCACTTCATCCCAAAAGTGCCTGGCCCAGCAAACTTATCAGCCCTTGAAATGCATGGCAGGGAACCAGCAGGTCCCATGGGCCTTCCCTTCACGTGGGTTATTTGCTCTGTCATTTCCATTTCAGAAACAGGATTATGCAACGTTTGAAGAAACCACAAATACTGGAAATCTATATTTTTTAGCACTCTGCAAGACAACTGACAGATACATGACTGATCATTAGGGACAGTGTGCTGAAATTGGCACATTTTTTTTCCCACAAAGCCAGTATTTGATTTAAACATTTCCAAGCTGTCTATTTAAAATATCACCATCACAATTACCTTTGCTTCCAACTCTTCCACAGAAATACTTCTGCAGTTTCACATCAGCTCTCACTGTGCTGAATCTCCAGTGAGAACTCAACTGCCCCGGGTGTTTTCCAAAGAAACAGCACTGATACAATCACACATTACAAATCTAAATCCAATTGCTACTTACATGAAGGAAGGATTTTCTCCTGCTGTCATAAAACAGCCAATGGCCCCTTCTCACAGCTCTGCAGAGGCTCAGATGAGCTGCCCAGTGACCACCTTGAGCCTGTTCTCTAATTTTGCCCATTTCCAGTGCAATCCTTTCCCAGATGTTCGCTGCCTCCCTCACCTGTGAGTCTTCACTTGCATTTTAGAGACACCACCTTCCAGCTGGAACAGAAACCCTCCAAAATTCCCAGCTGCCTTGCTCTCCATATTCCAGTCTGTCCTAAGGCTCTCATCTTCTACTCTCCTAATCTTAACTCATCTCAGCAGAGCAGATACAAATATCTGGCATAACATATAAATTTCCTTGCCAATTTAGAAGCAATCCTTTTTTTGGTTTACCATCCTCTACTCAGCAGCCACTTAATTTTGAGTTTTTTTGGTTTTGTTTTGAGAGTGTAAAGAAACACTTGTCCTTTCCCCCTCTCTAGCCAAATTAAAACGTCTTGATTTAAAAGGTCATTCTGGAAGAGTGAGTACAATAAAAATAAATAAATCTTTAAAGAGTAGAGTTCAGTCCATATCTAGGGCTGATGGCTGGGAAATCCTTAAGGTGAGTCCCTGATACCCAGTATCAATTTGAGTCTTCAAGTGTTCCAATATGACCTTTGCCTGCATCCTTTGTCTCCTGTATCCAAAGTCCACAACCACGGCCCAGCAATCACAAGTGCTCTCTTCATACAGATAAGTGTTGCCACTGATTTAAAGGTAAGACAGATTCTGATAAAGCTGAGTTTTGTCTTAGTTAGGTTTTGAATGTTTTGAGTTGGTTGTCTGGCTTTCTAGAATAACTGTGCTTGGATACTCCCTACCAGAGGGGAAAGAACATCCAGCCATTTCTTATAAACCCAACGTTCTTGCACCTCTGAAACTCACATTATCTGGCCATTGTTGTACCAACAGTCTCTTAAAACACGAGGAAAGGCCTCCCAAACCATGGTTGAAGTACATTATTCAGAGTTCATGCTTTTATCACCTTTATACACACTTGGTTGGCTAAAGGAGAAGTCTCAGGCCACGACTGGTTATTACAGCACAAGAAGCAGCATGTTGGGCACAAAGCCTTTTCCCACCTCGTTAAGATGCTGCTGACATTGGTCTTTCAAGCCCAGTTGCCTACGGGGCTCCCTAATCAGCCTCTCTCCCCCATCTCCCTCAGCACTACCTGGTCACACCAGTAACAGCATGTTTGAACTGCTTTGCTGAGGTTTAATTATTGCATTTGATGACACCTGCACAATACAATTTCACACTGTTATGAAATATTAATTGCTTTCTGTACTGGAGAATATAACACATTCAAGAGAGGAAAAAAAAAATAATGCTGTTACTCTTTAAAAAAAAAAAGGCATTATAAGGACAAAGATTTTCGATTGCTTTCTCCACTATCGCTAAGGAAGTGAAACAAATAGTCCAGTTCTTTGCCATGTTTTCTACCCTGTCATGGGCTGAAATTTGGAAACACAAGCTTCAGCCATCCCTGTAAGTAGCAAATACCTAATCTAAAATATCTCCTGTGTAAAGTTCTTGATTCAGTTGAAGGAACTGGATGAAGGGTAAATCTTGGTCTTTCAAGATCACATGCACACATCACCTCAGGGTGACTGGGTAAGGAAAAGGCTTATCCACACATACCCAACTGCAGTGACAATGGGCAGAACAGGACCCAAATCCAGAGTATGGAGCAAACATCACACACTGCAAATCCACCTTGGGAAGGGAGAATAACTTCTTGAACTCTTGTAATTTAAACTGGGATATCAACAGGTGAATAATTGGGAAGTGTTGTAGCTCTGTTACTGCTGGATGTCTCAGTAAGTTAGGATTACACACAAGTACTAAAAGTTACTGTCACTACCAAAAGAGAATAACTAGGATGAGTTAAATAAAACATAAATAACGTTAAACCTGTTTGTGAAAAATACAGGAAAGATAAGGGATGGAGGTTTGCTTTATGGAAGAGTATGTGCAATAATTTCCATTTTGGGGGGGAAAAACCCTTAAAAAAATGGGGAAAGGAAAGAATTTCTATGGTCTGAAGAAGAGATTATAGTCTTCAAACAATTTCACACAGGATCACTCTCAGCAAGCATCTAAATAAGTATTACACGATACTTATTACATGTGTACAACATCCACATGCAAGGCTAACATTTAAGCTCAGCTGCTTGAATTTCCTAGATTACTTTAATTAGGGCCAGGGAACATGTTAAGGCTCAGCTACAAAGACTGAGCATTGCAGAACATGTCCCAGGATGCAACATGCAAAGCGTTCCCTTAAGACAAGGAGAAACCTTTGCCATGTGGAAATGAGGCTGAACTTTGGTGACTCCAGCAGGGCTGGGATTTCAGGAGCTCAGTCTCTACCTCCTCCTCCTTCACGCAGAAGAAATCCAGCATCGTATCAACTCCTGCCAATCTTTAGTTTACTCCCTCTATATATTAGAGGGAAGAAAATCTAAGAACTTGTGCATGTAAATATGGAAGGAATAAGAGCACAGAGTCTGCTGGACTGGTCTTTGCAAAAATCTAGACCTCAGTGATCATGGGAATAATTTCAGAAAGTAATTAAGACCAATCAACACCAGTTACTGTAAACAAAGAGATCTCTATCTCTACCTAAAGGTGAAGAGGGAACATTCTTTTGAAAAATTTAAGTACAGATAATATGAAACAGAAATACTTGTCAGTGTACTCATATATGTGGGCATTGAAGTAAAAGAATAGGCAGCAATTGCCCCCAAACAAAGTGAGTTTGATGTTCCAAGATGAAAAGGGAAAGAACAGATTCCTACCCCACATTTGGGGATGGACCATTAGCCAATAGAGATTATTGTGATTTCACAATTCAAGAATTATTTTGATGCATTTTCTATCCTCCAAGGCATTTATTTGTAAGAGAAAGCAGAACCAGTGACAGGTAACCAGGGAGGACATATCTGGAATATTTTCCTTCAGGGTTAAGATCCAATCTACAAGGCTTTCACAGCCAGAAACAAAAAAGAAAAGGGGGAAAAAAAAGAAAAGAAGTATTCTTCAACCAAACAGGAAGAAAAGCTAAAAATTTCAGTCCCACTGGAACACATGCAAAATGTTGTGCTTTGAAATAAGATGCAATGAAGTTGGCTAAGGCTGGGTGGAAGGAAGCAGAATAACATTGCAAGTATCTAACTGGATAACCAGACCAAGGTTAAATCACCCACTTGGACTAATTCTTTAGTACTTACTGTAGCTTTACTAAATTTAAACTATTAGACAAAATGTTACTGGCTTATCTCTCTTTTTCAAGTGGGGAAAAAAATAACCCTCCTAATTCCAGTGCCATGCAAGAAAAAAAATATCTTGTTTCATTCAAAACTAATTAAGAACATCCCTGTTAATCTTGACAGGGAATTTTATTTGTAGTTTCTTCCTATCAGAGCGAAAACAAAAAACATTTTCTTTCAAGAAAAGAATTTAATTTTGGAAGGACTGAACTCATTCTGGAACAAAAATCAGTTTAAAAGACTTAAAACGGTTGTAAAACAGATTTTCCATTCTTTTCCAAAGTGGATTAGTAATATCCTTGGAGACATTCAAGATCTCCAGCCAGAGGCAAGCCATGTTGGAACACAGAGAAGAGACATTAAAAAGGAATGCTGCCATCCCACTTCAAATAGAAAGTTTTTCACAGGGAAAATGTCATTGTTTTAAGAACAGTTACAGACAGACAAGAACTGTGAACAATCAGACTGCCAGTTGACTAAGGAAAGCTCATGGAACAAGGCAGAAAATGTGACTTCAGGAAAAAACACAGAGGAGGAAAAATTCCACTTGTATCAAATAGTTATGGACACCAAGGGAAGGAAGAACAGTGATAATCGTTCCCATTTAAGATAAGGGTGATAACCACGTTCATAACCCTGCCAAGAGCAATCTCTAAAACAATCTAAAATACCACTTTTTTTTTTTTACAGTGAAACCAAATTAATAGTGATGAACTGAAGCCTCCTCAGACAACAATCTAAACAGTGTGTGAAGCTAAATGGAATGCCAGGGTTATGTTGTCTGGACCAATAACCTCCATTATTCTTGAGACATTTGCAAACATTTTTCAAATTAGTGCATTTCTTTCAAACCTAACAATTGCTTCCAATGCCCATAAACAGCACAGGCTGCAGGAGATTTAATTATTAGCTGCCCTAGAAAGATAATCCAATTTAGGCAACATTTCTACTCATGTTTCCCTTTCAGTCACAGCAACGAAGACTTAAAAATGTAGACAGGAACAAATATGATAAGGCTGGATTAAAACAAAACAACAAACTACACAGTTCATCCCATTTTTCGTTTAAATTTAACAGAAACTATCACAGTTTCTTCAGCAAAAATACACCTTATAATAGTAACTGGAAATGATTCTGCCAAATTGTGCTTCTGCACAGGCAGGGTGATTCCTGGGCAGTCAACTTTGCTGGAGAGAACTTCCTCATGACAACAAAGTGCTGGGAATTTGTAACACAAGAACAAGGTTTCCTAAAGGAGCTGCACACACAGAAACAAAAAGAAAAACCCTCCTTTTTTTTTTCTTCTTTTTTTTTAGTGTTAAATCCTAACTAAGTTCTTTACAAGCATATAATTATTAGTTTTCATTTGGCACAAATGGAAACCAAACACGAACAAACCAAATAAACTTCAAATGGAACAAAAAACCCCCACAAACAGAGCAAGCATTTAGATGCTTAATCATGCACTTAATCAAGAGATGAGAGCAAAAACACCAACCACAATGAAGCGAAAACGTATTAAAAAAAAATTACTGTACCTCCAAGTCTTTTCCAAGCTCTGTGTGCAGCTCCCTTGGCCCTCACACCAACTGCCCTGCAGCGCCGCTGGAAGGCACTGTCTGATGGCAGGCACCATCCCAGGCAAAGCCCTGCTCTGCCAGCAGGGCCACCACGCTCCCTCAGGTAGATTTTTGTCTTAAGCTTCTCACTAGGTCTTTCCAGAGCTCCTTTTCAACATATTTTCAAGCTCTCTTTGCAAGACACTCTTTTCCCTTTTTCCTCCTCTGTTCTCCTCACACAGTATTGTGTGCCCAGGGGCACGGAATGAAGACTTAATTGCTGCACGCAGGTGCCACTGGAACCAAATCACAGGGCTGATTACTGGATGCAATGCAGCTGGTCACATTCACAGTGCACTTAAAAAGCAGTGGGATGGATCCTCTTTTAAAATCCCAGTGACAAATAAACTCCAACTCTGCCTTAAATATAAGACTTCAAATCTAGCATTTTGGTGAAACATTTAGATGAAATGATTCATACTCCTGTTTTCACAAGGATCACCCCAAACACTTCATACCGTAAACAACTTTCCAGCTTGGTGTGGAATCCCTGCTGTAAACCTGTGTTATTAACAAACTGCTTGTTCCCCCCCCTCCCTGCCATGAGAATTAGAAGCAGCCTTGCCATGGCAGGCTCAAGCAAAACCTCTCCCTGCCAACTGGTTTTTCTGCCACAGCTTTGCCAGCTCCTCAGCATTTCCAGTTACAAACAATCCTTTTGCCAGGAAAGGCTGGCAGCAATACCTGCCAGGACAACAACCTGCTGACACCAAAACAGGGCTGGGAAGGGACTGTGCCCCACATTCCTGCAGGACCTGGAGGGCACTGAGGAAGGGGTTTGAGCATACTAGGGGCAGCAACTGGAGATGGGAGGAAGAAAGAGAAGCAGCCTCCTTTCTCCCCCCCATATTGTTTCAGCAGCCCAATTTACTCCTGCTGCCCCAGCCAGCCCCACCCTGCCGGGGTAATTAGCTCTTGGATTGCAAAATTCCCTTCTGCTTGCACAGGTGAAATTGGTTTTCTTGCTACCCCACTAGAATAAGCACAAACAACAAAGCCACTGTTTGTCCACGATGCTCTTGAAGGATTTTACTAAATCTACTTTGTACATAGGATGTAGATGAAAATACTGGGAGAAAAAAGAAACCTCATGAACTAGGTTTTCTGTAAGATCCCTGGATAAGCTGAAAATTTACATGTCTTTAAAACCAAACCAGGCAATCAGAGATTTATGCTTTTAGAAATGTCTTAGAAGTTTCTACTGACTGATTTTCTTGGTGGCTTTTCCCTTTTGCAAAAACACCCCAATTTAAGATCAGTTCAGAAAGAAGATCAAGCTCTTCCACTGGTCTCCTCACCAACCTAACCTTCTTTTCCCTGGAATAAGCAGGGAAGAAGGAGAAAGTTGTACAGATCCAGCAGGCCAAGACATGTTACCCATGCTCTTTTTGCCAAGCAATCCGTGGTCAGGTGTAATGTGAAATCTGAGCTGGTTAACAGCTCTGCCCTGCTGAAAACATGTTTTCCTCCCTCACTGTGTCAACTGAAGGGATTAAAAATTATTAACTAGAAGCTTAAACACATTATTTTGCGCAGAGGAAAAGATAACATGCTTCTGGTGAGACTATGCAGCCCATAAACATCTGTGGTATCCACACATTAGCAGGTTACTTTACTTTCCATTTTATCTTCATTTACATAGCTGCATAATGTGTGCTTGGTGCAGAAGGTTATTTTAATGGAGCAGCAAAGTTTGAAAGTGCCAGGCACAGAATTTGTGCCCAAAAGACCCCTTTCCATGGAGAAGGCATGGGAATGGTCCTGCTGTCACTGACTCAGACTAAAGGCCAGGAGCACTGAGGGGCAGTGGGTTCCAGCCACCCTTTCCCCTTGGTATGAAAGGGGTCACTGCTCTTTCATTAACATTTTCTCTAGAGATTCACCCAAATGGCAGTGCCCAACCAACAAAGGCTCTCTGAGAACACAAATGGAGCAAATATCTGGACAAGAGAAGGCTCTGGAGAGACCTTATGGAGCTTTCCAGTGCGAAAGGGAGCTGGAGAGGGACCTGGGACAAGGGACAAAGGGACAGGACAAGGGGCAATGGCTTCCCACTGCCAGCAGGAAGGTTTAGATATTAGGAAGAAATAGTTCCCTGTGAGGGTGGTGGGGCCCTGGCACAGGTTGGGCAGAGAAGCTGTGGCTGCCCCATCCCTGGGAGTGTCCAAGGCCAGGCTGGACGGGGCTTGGAGCAGCCTGGGCTGGTGGGAGGTGTCCTTGCCCATGGCAGGGGTGGGATGACCAAACCATTCTATGATTCTGTGATATGTGCCCTTTGTCCTGTGCCCTCACAACACTGGGCCAAATATTAGACTTGTAAAAGCATTTTACACAGTTCATCAGTATTACCTGACAATTTCTTTTCCAACAGCTTTCACAGAAAATAATGTAAATAACACCAGTTAGTTATTTTAAAACTCAGTTCAGGACATTTCAAGAATCCTCATCATCACACTGGAGACCATTTCTTATAGCATTACTGAGGGGTGTTTTTACACTTTCATTAACGCTATATCTCTTATTTTATGCACACTGACAGGTTGCCAAGAGGCTGTAAAACCTTCATCACTTTATTCTTACTCTATATAGATCATACACATACAACCACAACTTTCTGTGATATAAATCTTAATGCAATCAGAAAAAAATATTTTTAGAAGATGCCTGATTATGCTTAATTGAAATTCCTAATTAAGGCATCATTTTAAAAATTATATTTTACATATAAATCTGCCATCTGAAATGCCAAAGATACATTACTGGGCAGACCAGCAGCACAGATGTGAAGTTAATGTTGCAACTGCCTTACTTTACATTTGTAATGAATAGAAAACTTTGCAGGCCTTCGGTTCAGTTGTCACCAGGTGGTTTTCAGGCAACTGAGCCCAGTTCAGACATGAAACTACCAAGACACAAAATTCTGAGCACAGTTTTCATTCCTTTGGTGTTCACAACCATCTCATGGCTGAGAGTGAACAGCAGTGCAACTCACAGCAAGGCCCCTGTTGCAGGCACTGGGCAGATGTGAATGTAGCCATTAGTCACCCCTGAGTGAAAAGCTCCATCCCAAGGAGTATGTTCACAAGTGGAAAATTATGGAAATCATCTGTGTTAGCTTTGAAGATGAAAAGTTCAACACTTGCACGCAAAGTGATGTTACAGCAGATACTCCCGAGCTGGGCTGATCAGCAGCAGTTAATTGCATTGTGAAATTCCCAGCACTATTAGTGTTTGGTTAAAAAATCCACATCAAAAACAGCAGAGGACTATCCAATTTTAATATTTCCCCCCTTTATAATATATGGGCAGATACCTTTCTGTAGGTTTTGCTTGGCCTTTTAGTTGTACTTGTTTAGTTCAGGGCATGTCCAAACAGCTCATGTAAAGCAAGAATGAGAGTTCTAGAATCTTAATTTCCAGTTTGCTGCTGGATACTGCCTGATTGCAGCAAGTAAAAGAGAAAACACTAGATGATAAAACAGGGTAAAAAAAAAAAAAGAACTATTTTTTTAACGTACTGTAACTTTTAAATCTTAACCTACTCAGAGCATTTGCAAGAAGTTCAGTCAGATGAAGCACCTGTTTGAAACATTTACTTCAGCAAACATGTGCTTTTCTTGGGTAAAATGATATATAAAAAAAAAGAGCTATCTGAGCTGAATGTGAAGCTAAAAGGCAACAGTCTCATTCCATCAGGCACCTGTGAGTTATTTTTTCAAACAGTTTGGTCCAAATGTCACAGAAGTGATGTGGGCTTTGTCCCCAGATACTTCAGACCAACCCTGGTAGTTAAGATGTCAAATTTAACACTGACATAAATAGACTGGCGCACTAATTTTGGGATCTGCAAGGCTGGGTAGGGTTTTTTCAGTCTGGTCTATTTAGGCTCTAATGTGATGAATGCCATTGTCATGAGCAGGGTCTGTCACATCCCCACATATTCCATTCACACAGCTGGGCCCAGCATTTAATCTCCTCAGAATCCAGTTCACTCCCTCCAGCTGCTCTGACTGGTAATGCTGACAGTAAAATTTCCCTTCAGTGTAACAAGTGGCTCTGCCTCTCAGCACCAATTTCTTAAGTAAGGAAACACCATTCTGGGACAATCCCTTTGCTGACCAGCTGCACTAATCACTCCCTGTAAATAGAACTGCAGAGGAGGACAACTTGGGACTTCTGGGCTGCTCATTATCTTCTGAGAGATAGTTCCTTCTGCAGTCACTGCCAAGTTTAAACTACAGCTTTCCCATCTTCTGCTCATACAATAAACTGAAAGATACCAATTAGTCACTGAGAAAGTCCTCCCAAAAAGCACATAGGAGCTTTAAAAGGACAAAGCACAAACCTACCAAGGTCTCTGACAGCTGATTTCAGAAGGGTGGATGAAAAAAAGAGTAAAAAACCCACCTCAAAGTACAGGTACTTTGAAAGAAAATAATGCAATTATCTTTTCTGGGGAAATGTGGAAGATGGGCCATGTGAGAGCTAAAAAACCCAGTGTCAATCACACAGGGAAACTTCAAATCTTAGGATTGGAAAGAAACAGATTCATTCATGCACCGGTTTCCCTTTAATTCACCATTTATCAGAAACTGCTTATGTATTTTACATAGATCCACTCCATCCATTGTTTGCTGGATCATAATGATTTGAGGTGAAAATCTTTCTGAGGACTAAGCTAAAGCAGAACCAGATTCTCCCCAGGTTATCTATTTAGAAGGCAGCAAAGCACCAGCAGTCAGTCTTACAGTAAAAGTACCCCTCACATTAATTAGTTATTATTAATCACTATCAGGAATTTTTCCTAGCTACATTATAGATCCCAGTTAAACTCTTCTGAGCAAGAATTAATAGTTGATGAAAGAAATTACCAAGAATAGTAATTGTGTAAAATGATTCTAAAATTTAATAATATACTCGGTTTTGTATAAAACACAATAGGGTTCTTCAGGAATGTGAAAAAAGCCTTTCATATTTCAGTTCACGCTGTAGTTCACCTCACCCTCCTTTGGAAAAGATACAATCCCGGAGTGCTCTCTAGTGGCTGCCAGTCAAAAAACCTCTGCAGGCTGCGCTCCAAAGTTCAAAAACACCCAAAATAATCACAAATATTCAGCTGCCCCCGTGGTCAGCCACGGCTCCCTGGGAGAGCAGCGCTCCTGACAAGGAGCAACAAACCCGGGCACAGAGAGGCCTCTGTTTGCACCAGCTTGTGAAAATGGGCTCGGGACACCTGTAGTTACAGTTCATCTGAGCTGATGTTTTCAATGGGAATCAAAAAGTAAAACAAAATAATATCTGATTAAAATGAGAACAAATTGAGATTTTAGTTTGTCTCCAGACTTGTTAGTAAAAGTGTTAGTAAATGCAGACAGGATACCTGATCTTGTTTTCATGCTGACAATATTTAGGGAAATGGCTTCAGAGTATGTTCTCTTGTAATTATTACATGTCATTATATATGTTCAAAAAACACTGATATCTGATTTCTATGGCAATAAAAGCTGCAATTATTCCTGTGATCTGTAAAATTCCAAGAGTGGAAAGGGTGTGGAGAGCTACACAAATGCTTCAAAGCAGATGGAAAAAAAAAATAATCCACCAAATCCCACCTTGTGAGTGAAACTGCAAAGGCCAGAGTCGCCTGTAAAATGTTGGGAAGAATTGCATCCTTGGCTGGGATAGCCCCAAAGGATCAGTCCTGAAGGCAAACCAAGCACAAATCCCAGTACAGAACACAGGCTGCAGCGAGAAGAAATATTCATGTTATGTTAAATGTGGAATTTCTGTGCGATCAAGGCCTAAAGATTTAGTCTTTTGTAAAACATCCTACTAATGAGAAATTATAGGTGGATATTTGTTAGTTCAGATGCATAAATAAAGGCTGGATGGCAAAATTAGCCTCTGGAATAATTCCATAATTCCCATGGTAGGCACACCAAGAATTTCCTCTGTACAACAACATTTCCTCAGTGGATTCTCTCAGCTCCATCAGATATTTATTCAGCCAAATAAAGAACAAATTGCTGAGTGCAAAGCCACTACTAAAGGTCTGCAGTATCATCCATTAGCTCCAGGATTTCCTTGACAGCACAAAGGATTGCAGGCTGCCAATTAGAATTAGACAGAGCTCCCTGTGGCCTTAAGCAGAGCTCCTCATTGCCCTGGATAGGAAAACGCAGGTTAAAACCCAGGAGTAATATAAAATGCACCCAAAGCTGGTCCCAGTCATGTTTTACAGAATTGGATGTATCTCTGTAAACAATATGTAGGTGGCATTTGCACTGGGCAGAAGGCACAGCTGTGGCATTTTTACAGTGTCTCTGGTCTCCTTTTCAGGAAATCCAGTCAGAGCCCACATGAAAATTTAACAAGTACATACTGTACCATTCAGATGCACATATAAAACATCTTTACAAATGAAGAAAGAGATTGATTCTGACAGCTTCAGTTCATAGTGCATTAATAAACAGGATTTTTGTAACAGTCATGAAGCCAAGGGAGAAAGAAGACAAAATGTTAAAATAATTCATGACTTCTGCATGATTTTGAAGCAGCAAACCTACTGGCATCTTCCCTGACTGATCTAATTGGACTCATTTCCAGTTTATTCTTTCTAGGAAGGGGGAAAAACCCAACATCAGCAGAAAACCCCCTGTTTGCTAGTTTATTAAGCAACGGTATGACTAGCTAATTATAAATACCATGGGTCATGCAACCCTTAGCTGCATGGACATCCATCTCCAACACACACACACAGGACAAAAAAAGGATACCAAGAATTCATTTATGTAAATAATTAACTGCATATATAGCAAAAATTTGTGTTCCAAGTCTCTGTATTTCCCACTAGGTTAGAACAAAACATTTTTAGACTACATATTAATAATAAAAATAAAATCTAGTTGTGCAACTGGACCTTGAAACTTGAAGGACTTAGCCCTGCAGAAGTAATTTTTAGGAGAGAGAGGCTTAAAATATCTGTGTGGTTCACAGGTTATATTAAACTTACCTTGGGAATTCCTTTTCAATGCATTTTTTTTTGTGTCTAGCCCTAGAAAGATACATTTGTATGAAAATGAGAAGCACATATTAAAGACAAGGGAAAACAGTGGGACTCTTTGTAACAACCATCTGACTTTTGACCTCCCTGGAAGAGTATGCCAGGCACGATGTGCATTTAACTTGTTGGATAAAGATGTTACAGGGTTTGTTTCCCAAATCCATGAGATCACAGCTGCATAGTCTGAAGGTGTTCTCCTGATTAGTGTAGTGCTGTTTGGAAGCAAGGTTGGCAAAGTGTATTTTACAACAACACAACCCAGAAATTTCCATGATTAAACTGTTGTGACTTTGCTCATTACAGTGTCAGTCTCCAGCCTTGAAGCCACGGGGCAGAAGATCCATCTAATCCTGCCTTGAGTAAACTTTTCAGGCTGCAAGTTTACCAGTAGGACTGATCCCAGAAAAACAAGCACTGCCTCTGTCCATCGAGGGAGTTGGGATTAAATTGCAGAGCAGGCTGACCTTCCAAAGCTTGCAGCAAGATGGCATTGGCACCATTGAGAAACAGCACACTGAGCTGCAACACAGCAGGGGAGGAGCTGTCATGACATAACAGGCCAAAAATTATAGTGAAACAGTAAAACCAGCCAGCTCAGTTTTTGCTGAAGAATGATTTCTCAAAAAGACTCTCTACATCTGCAAAAGGGCAGAAGCACAACCCCCACAGCAGTGATCTTCCTGCACATCCACAGTTTGCCTAAGTGAGAATATAAAGCACTACCTAAATCCTTCCTTCACCTCTGAGAGAGCAGGAACTTGATTATGTTGGAATGGTATTATGTCATAGTTTTCCTTAAGATTAAACTAAACATTCATGAAATTTATTTGTAGCTGTTCTTTTTCCCTTCTCAAGTCTTGCTTCAGGAGTTGGTGAGCAGGACGTTAAATAGATTGAACCACCCCAAAGATTACTCTATCCCAGAAGGATATAAAACTAAATAACATGTGAAGAAGAATAATACGGAAACTGGAATCAGCGGCCATGACACAACTTCAGTCTCAAACCAGACATTGCTCTGCTAACCTGGGCCTTGGTGATTGTGAGTTCTAATCAATTTGATCTTTCATTGTCTTGTCTCTGGCTGCTGATCTACTCTCAACTTCATATATTTCCTCCCACGAACAGAAGCCCAAGTTAGGTCCCAGTTGTATGAGGTTGTATCTTCTGTGAGATGCTCAGAAATCCTGGTTATTATGATCTTCACTAGATTTCAGGTCCTCCAGAACTGCAAACCTACTGAGGGAAGCTCTGTCAGTCGTTTCATGTTTCACTGGAACCTGAAGTATTTTAACACTCCAACAGCCGAATTTCTTGTGTATCATGGTCAGTGTGTGAAACACCAGCTGAAGTTCTGTGTTACACAAGATATGAAACAAAATATGATAATAAAATGCCATTGAAGTAAATGTTGAAACACCAACATGAGAGGAATCAGAATTTTGTCCTGGAGTTCTGCCTCAAAGATTCCTCAGCCCTCATCCAATTAGCAGAGAACACCATTTTCCCCTTTCCACTTTTGCTGACAACTGAATGATCTTCACTATTTGAATTAATTTGGAAAATTTATATGTCACAATTATTCCAGATTTGGCAGCGAGGTGAGATCTGAATCACAAAGTACTGTTTGCATGCAACACATACTAAAGAGAAATGACATCTTTGATAAGGGTACAAGTTATCCAAACTTCAGTTGGATCTCAGGGAAAGGCTCTTCCCCCAGAGGGTGGTGGGCACTGCCCAGGCTCCCCAGGGCAGTGGGCACAGCCCCAAGGCTGCCAGAGCTCCAGGAGGGTTTGGATGATGCTCTGGGGCACAGGGTGTGACTCTTGGGGATGGGCCTGTGCAGGGCTGAGGGTTGGACTGAATGGTCCTTGTGGATCCTTTCCAACTCAGCATATTCTGGGATTCTGACAGTCTTCCCTTACATTTTTCCCCACCTCTTCCTTTCCTGTTCCTTCCCCTGTAAAAGGACAGAGCGAGCAGCAGAGCTGTGAAAGAAAACGACCAGGAAAATGAGCGATTCCTGGAGTATCCGAGATGTTCAATGTGGGTGTGCACACGAGGCCACCAATAAACAACTCCCTGATGCTTATTCATTTTTTATTTGCTTCCCATAGTAGAACATCATCATGCTTTGCAGAAGATGTTTCAAGTCTTTGTACTTCCAAAGTTGTGACTGCTGGATGGTATTTTATGTCTTCTCAGTGACATGCACTTATTGTCTTGACAAACACAGGCTCAAAATAGGCCCCACGTCCTCTTTACAAAGAAAGCATCTGAAGGGACCCCCCCCC
>VXBX01008146.1:759744-884749 GCA_013400415.1 Scytalopus superciliaris | reverse complement strand
AGCCCCGTCCCCATTGTCCCCCGGCCGCCTCCGGCTCCATGAGCGCCTCCTCCTCCCCCCTCCTCTGAGCCTCCCGCCCTCCACCTCATGGCTGCATCGGAAGAAGGGACCGGCTGCTTTCTCCCGCGAGGCAGGTCGCAGAGTGACCCCAGCATCCTCACCGACCCCGCGGGTCCCGGGCAGCGCCCAGGTAACGGCGCCGGCGGCGCTCGGGGGGCGGGCGGGGATCATCCGCCAGTTTGTAGCGCGCCGGGCAGGGATTGGGAACATCCTTCCCGCAGTAAGTGCTGAAATGATGCGGCGGCTCGGCTCCGGAGGGGATTAGAGCGGAGCGCGTCCCGCGGCCGTCGCGGGGCCTCCCGCAGAGGGAGCGCGGGGGGCGCGGCCGGAGCCGCTCCCGGCCGGGGGTCCCCGCTGAGCTGATTTACGACTTCGGTGGGGTGGGGGGAACCAGGGCTAATAGAGCAGGCTGTTTGCATGGGATCGCCATGGAGACAAGGGAAGCAGAGTCATAATTAAACGCTTTCTGCCCACAAGAAGGTAATTTTCACTTCATAGGGAGAAGCGTAATCTCCTTATGAAGTGGAGGCACAGAGGGTGGTGCTGAGGGGACACAGCCCAGTCGTTAGGATATAAACAGAATATTGTGATTGGATTTTGTTTTTTTCTTCTTTAACAATGGATAATGGTGTTTTCAGTTTAACTTCACTTTGAGGAGTAATTCTAAATGTCTGTTGGTGGTGACTCAGTAATTTCACATTGTCAGAATCTAAGCAATGATGAGACCTTTAGAAAAAAACCCCATCAAACAGCTACATCACTTTGATGTGATGTGATTGCACGGAAAGGCACAACAACAAGCTGGAAGCAAAGGGTAAGAGCCAGTTTGCTCTCAGTTCCTCAGAACAGATGATGGTCATACAAGAGCTGGCAGATTTCTTTATGAGAAAAGGAGTAACCAAAACAGCATAAAGACAATGAATGGGGTGTTGATCATCACTGCCCACTACATGGAATTCTGAGCCTGGAATCTCGGCGTTTGGGTCAGGCACTATCAGCCTGCAAGAGTCAGTCCCCGAATGCAATTTCGGGTTGAACTTTGTTCTGGCCTTTTTCAGATTACTGAGTAAATAAAATATTCCAGGCTCTATTCATACACCTGCTATATTGCTTCCTCCTGAGCCAATGAGGATATTAATATTTTTATCTATTTATTTGTCTTATCAAGCAATTCTGAGCACCTTGCTCTGGAGCGAAATACAAATTAAATTAAGGGAAACAGTAGATGATTTATCTCTGATTACCAACTGTTCCAATACCCCAAGTGAAGGGAACAAAGGACTCTTCTAACATGAACTGCTCGACTCACTCCCAAAGGGGCAATCTTGACGGAGAGAGGAATGTATGTTTCTGCCATTTGATTTCTGGAAGCAGAAATGACTAATGAAAGGCAGGCATATGCAATCCCAGTTTTAATTCCTCTATATTATTTTCTGATAATTAATTATTTTGGCCTTTGTGAATTGTACAACAAAGAAAGTACACAACATGTCCGACAAGTAGACAAAGATATAAATATTATTATGCTTTTTGTTAGGAGAAAGAACTATCAATACCAAGTAGCATTTTTCCCCCGATACAGACTTCATGAGCTAAGTCAGTGTCCCACTGCAGAAGCCAAAGTAAAATACAAGAAAGGATGTATTTTATGGTATTGTGTTATAGAGACAATGTATGGATAGAAACAAAAGGTGGTAAATACATATGTTTTTTTGTCCGGGTAGGTAAAAATAATCAGTAGTAGAATTAGCATGTTTGGTGAGCTTTTCAGGTTTTAAATTTGCTTATCAGTTAGTATTGAACATGTGTACTCTTCAAAATTATAATAAAATGAACAAAAATTGCTTAATTTAAATAAAATGTTACCCTACAGTGTTGTGAGTAATCATTACGAGCAATTTCATAACCTGGAATACAATTTATATTATTGTAAGAGTTATGCATGCTAGATGACATTTTGGTAATTTCTCTTATTGTATTATGCTGGAAAATAATTTTGTCATTATCACTATAGTACCAACAACTATGCATGGACTCCAAGTAAAAAGACAGACTTAGGAGTGTAAAGGATAAGGACAAAGTTTGTGTTTACATCCCAACCCTGCTCACAGACAGAGAAGCAAGTGTGAGCGTGCAGGATTCCTTTTTAATTTGAAAAATAAATTAATTTTTATGAACATTTAAGTAATGCATCTGAGTTATACAGACACATAAACCAATATCAACATATGGATAAAATTGTAGGATCACTACAAAAACCATTCCTATTTTACCTGGCATTCAAATGATACCAAATTCATGCTGGGGGTACACCTTTTTTGCAACATTTTTTTGAGTGCGTGATGTGGTCAGGGATTATTCTGCACCGATTCATTTGACTGTGTCTACTGAGGAAAGCATATCAAGGTAGAAGATGTGGTAATAAATGAAGCCAACCTATACTGTAAAAAATGGTCCTGTTGGTGGTGTGGAGAATACTGGAAATAGTATAAGAAAGATAAGAAGGAATAAACATTTCTTTGTTTTAACGGGATCAGTTATTTTCTCCTTTAAGATAAAATCATGCATTTCAGCCTGTGATTGAAGTGGCCACTGAGCAGTATTTTATGACTGGACTTCATATTCGAGTCTAACTTCTTTGTCACACTGAGTCCAAGCCTCAAAAAAGGAATGCATTCTCAGTTTGAGAAACAGACATCAAAATACTTATGTCTTGCTTAACTATAGACTGTCTCTAGGCCAAGCTGTTGTTAAGAAAGTGAATTTCATCTTTCTTATTCATAGAATCATAGAATGGTTTGGGTTGGAAGAAACTTTGCAGGTCATATTGTTCCACCCCCCTGCCCTGGGCTAGACCAGGTTGCTCCAAGCCCTGTCCAGCCTGGCTTTGGACACTTCCAGGGATGTCAAGAATTTCCTTATATATATCTTGTATCTCATGCGTCTTTCTGCTCCACCATCTTTCCAGATAAAGATAAGGAGAGTCTAAAGAGAACAGATTTCAGTATCACCATCTAATTGAGAGACAGTTGCACAAAGCCAAAATATTGCTCTCATTATATCCTTCCAGCAGTCTCAGGGCATAGGGAAGATTGACAATCTCATTTGATTTGTAGTCATAAAAGAGAGGGCTGCACAGACTGGAGAAGAACACCATGTCAAAACTCTGTATTACTTGAGGAGATACAGACAACCATGACAACGTGTGAAAATGTCACACCCCTCCCCCCCTTAATTTGGGGATAATCCATTTGGATTTGTATGAGTATACATCAGTGCCATCATGTTTTGCTCTCTGTGCTGCTACTTTTCCCTCCTGGCACTATGCAATTAAAGAATGCTTTTTCAGGGTGGGCATTTCTGAGTTCTCCAGCAGATCTTACCAATGGTCTGCTGTGTGTTCCTTCTCCTCCAGTGCAGGATGTGTGTCAAAGCAAGGAGCTGTTGTGGTGCAAGCAGGAGTGTTGGGTGTTGTTAACAGCTCTGTCATCATAATTTCTGACTGTTCTCCCTGGAGAAAACTGATGGAGGGATCTCCTCAGCCTCTACACTGTTTGCTGTGGTGTACTTCAAGATCTGATAAGTTAAAGCAACTTTATAGTTGTTCCAGAGATGTACAACTGTGTCTATGCCAAATACTAATTCCCCTTTTATTTCTCTTGATACCACGTGTAATGACCACACTGTGCTCTGAATGAACTCAAGGAGAGAGCAACTGCATAAGGCTTAAAGCTTCTTTCTCACTGTTTCTAGTTATCATAATTCAAAAGTCCTGTAGCAGGAAACATTCTTGTAAGCATTTTTCAAGGATGCAAAGGAGAGAATTGAAGTGTTATGTTCCTTTTACATCAAGTCTCTCTGGGCTGAAGGCTGAGTGAACCCAGCAGAGCCTCACAGGCAGTACAAGGACTCGGCCATCTAAGTAATGGCCAAGGAAAATCCTAAGTCAATTAACAGTAGGTATAAGAATACTGTCTTCTACAGCTTTTTCTTTCTTCTGTTTTAAAGCTCTAACCTACCCTGTGCTGCTCCATATGCCTATCATTGTTTTCTCTTAACTTTTTAGGGTTGATTGATGCTGCTGAAGCTTTTAATTGGCTCTTGTTACTGACATATTTGTTCCTTCAACAAGTTTGCTCAGTTTGAGTCCTGTGCATAGTGTTAGTGAGCAATTGGAAAGCTGGGCTTTTCCCCCTTAACCATCAAGACACTGGTAAATTCAGAGATGTTGGAAGCTACTGGCAGGGGAGGCTTAGAAACTCAAAAGCTTATTTAAAGTAAAGCATAGGAAGTTTGGGCTGCAGGTGCTTGTAGGGAGCAAGGGGAAGGCAGAGAGGAGCAAGAATACAACTGGAGTGCACATGGATCAGTGCCAGCTTTGCTTCAAATCTATTCATCCCAGGCCCATAATTCAGCAAATCTTCTAACTGTGTGTGCTTAACTTCAAACATGTGCTTAAGATGGAAGGGAGTTGATAGCAGAGGGACAGGAGAAGATGCTGTTGGTGCCCTGCCTGTCAGCTGGCTGGTGTTCTCATCCTTTTGCAGTCATTTGGATCACTGCAACTTAAATCAGGGACTTAAAGGCTTATCTCTGATGTCTTTAGTTGTTGCATAAATTTTCAAATTTGATCCTAACACTCAAGCCAGGCCACCTATAAAAAGTTGTTTGGGTTTTCTTACATCAGAAAGATGTGATTTCTATTTAATTTTCCTGTATTAACAAGTCTGTTCTGATAACAGTTTGTTTTGCCTGCATCATAGTTTTTCTGAAACAAGAAATGTACCAGGTCTCCTACATCCTTGCCCCAGGTAATTTATGAACAAAATTAAATAAGCTGATCAGTGCTTTTGCTCCAGTTTATAACTGAACTTTGTTCCATGTATATGAAACTTTGTGATATTCTCTCACCCAAAGTCAGAATGTTCCTGTTCAAATCCAACCAAAGGGCTCCCTGTAGAAACTTAGGGTGGGGAGTATATCCAGGAATACTCAGTAGAGACCAAAAACATGCAGGGTATCAGTTAATATCCGATTTCCTTTTACATTGAAATTCTAATTTAAGTCCTATAAGGCTTCCCAAAACATTTATTATTTGTGTGAATGTAGAGTTTTTTATGACATAGCACCTGAGAAATCAGCACCATATTATGGACTACAGTGGGAGTTACATTTTACCAAATGGTCCCTGCTTTTGGGAGGGGAAAAAAAGTCTTTTTCTTTCTCATCAAATTCCCAGCCTGTTGCTGGTCTGAGCTTACTGGGCCCCAAGTGATGCAGAGAAACTTCACTGGAAGCACAGAACTCCCTTCTTTCTGTCCTGCAGTAGAGAATGTCCTGCTACCCCCGCACCCTCCTCCCTGCTCCATCACTCATGCACACTGGGGGGTTCTTCTCCAGCATTTTCCAGGAGGGGAGAGAGGACTTTCCATTTCTGGAGAGGAGAATGGGCACAGTGTGCTCAGGCAACCTGCATAGGTGGGACTTGCTCCATGTGGATTGTGTTGCTCTAAGTGCATAATTTCAGTCCTGCACACCCTTGGATTTGTGACAGTGCTGGGGTGTCATTACACTGTGCACACCTCACACAAACTGCTTTATGCTGCTTGCCTGAATATTTTACTTACTGCAACTCTCAGTTTGGTTTTTTTGGGATTCAAGAGAGAGCTTGGGGAAGTTATATTTTAATGCTTCTTTTGCAGAAATTAAATGAGGTCAGTTAATAAGTATGCTACTCATGTTGAGACTTGGTTTTAGGCTTTTCCAAGGTTTGACTGTTCCCAGTGTTTGGAGATTTGTATTTAGCCAAATCTTAGAGTTCTGTAAAGGAAATACAGACCTTTAATTGAGGAAAAAAGTGTTTTAAGTTGTCTTTTCTCCTAAGTCCCAAGTTGGCAGGTAGTTTGAATGTTGATGAAAAGAGACTCAACCATTGAAACCTCTTTATCCAAGAAGTGGAAATACCGATTATACACTATTGTAACCTAGACTGGATTTGTGGGAATGAGGGCACCATATCAGAAATACCTGGTGTTGTTTTGTTTATCTCTCTCTCCTTCATTCAGGCTTTATTTCAAAACAAAAGTAACCCCGTATTTGTTTGCATACCTTAAGTACAAATACTTAGACTTAATTTACACACAGAAGAACTTGTGCACACAAGCAGTTGTTTCTCTGTGCAAATAAGATAAACTCATATCTGTCAAATAATAAAACACACTTCACACTTTAGCTGTGAATGGAGATGGTTTAAGATTATTCATTCATTTAATGTTTGCACCACACTTTGAAAATGGAATGAGTTACATTATCTTTCACAATCTTTAGTTTGGGAACTCTGTTTCAACACTGCCCAATTCATGCTGTAATGAACAGGCTCCACCATTTCTTTATTTCTAACATGGCATTTTTAAAGCAAATTTGTGGCTTTGTATTTTTAAAACCTAATATGTAGAATTAATTACCCTGACTTACCTAAGCGGGTCAGATCTATAAATACCAAGAGTAAGTAAAGCTAAATGTGATACCTTGGTTTTTCTTTGAAATGTAGGTAGAGTTTGTATGTTGATACAATGGATTCTTTGTGCCCACTAAATCCACTACTTTTATTTGAAATTCAAGTTGATTTATGGTCTAATGTATACACAATTTATACATGCCCTAGAGAGAATGTCATATACCTCCTTGATGCAGGTCAGGAGCTTCATGCTTGAGTCTGCATGAAGGTTTCAGTCAGATGATCTGAATCAAAGGGGACCTTACCCTGCTCCCTGCAGTACAGTAACAGTCTGTAATCACCCCTGGCCAGGAATGTGGGCCTGTGATTACAGCTGAAGGAAGGCTTGTCCTTGTGCATGAAGCACTTCAGGACTGTTCATATGATGAAGAGACAGTTCATGTGTTAACTTCCTTAATCTAATTTTTCTTTTAACATCCTCAAACTGTTCAGTTGCTGCATAACCAGCCACTGGACATAGATCGCTGCATTGCATCAGAGCAGTGAAGCCCTCCCGGTTTTCCGAGGGCTGCTCCATCCCTCAGGCCGTGCAGCATTCCCTGTGCCTTGCCCATACTGATCTCTTGGGGATGGCTGTCACATTTCATTCAGCTGCTCACAGAAATGTACATCTCAGCTCTTCATTAACCAGCCTGCACCAAGGCTTGGGCTTTGATCCTTAGAGGAACATAAGGAATGCTCCACTGGGTCGGGACTGTGGTCTGCCCAGTCTAGGACTGTCCTTGACGGGGCAGCAGAAGGTGCTCTTTGGGGAGTGGGTACTTGCCCAGCCTTGAAGCTTGAGCCAGGCTGGAAGCAAAGTGAAAGGAGGCTGAATGAGCACACGTGAACTCCCAATGAATAGTCAGGGTCAGCCTTCTGTGTCTGCCTTCAAATAACACACTCAAGTGCTGATGCTTTGGGCAAATGTGCTCAGTGTCTAGAACCAGTCCTGCTTTCTTGAGGGAGCTCAGACAAAACATGAGTAGAAATCAGTCTCCAAGAGAGTTTCTTGGCTCCTGCAAGTACTTTTTAATTGTTTCATCATGAATGAGATGAATCTGGGTGGAATATTTAAGTAGAGCAAACATGATAGTGTATGCAACACTGACTTAATTGGGTTTCTCTGAAGTTTATGCTTTGCAGATGGGACTTCTGTAATTTGGTAAGCTCTGCATTTATGAGAGAAAAAAAATGTAATTTTTTAATTTTTTTTTTTTTTTTTAATTATAGCAACTATGTAGACTGGGAGCAGCTTTCTGGGATTGCAGAGGTTTCAAGGAGAAAAGCATCCTATTTTCAGATACAGCAGTTCAGCTTAACTTCAGCTTAAATGTTTCCTTCCCTGACAGTTGCTTATTTGACTTTGCTCCATGTTCCAATGCCTAGAAGCAGAGAATAAGTACTTGTAGTAGACTACTAACTATGCAGAGAAAGCTCTAGAAAACAGAAAATGGAGCCTAGTCTTTCACTCCTACAAATTCCCCACGTGTCCACTCTAAGTTTTAAATGCTTCATTTCTTGTTTAACTCGAGAAAATGAATGGAAAAATGAGCCCTGAGATAAACAACGTGTATCACTTCAGAGTTCACGTGAGATACTTCACTGCAGAGCACCCAGTTCTTCCTGCAGGTGAGGAACATGAGTGGCCTGCTGTCATCTGGGAATGGTCTGCATTTAGGAACTTGACAGAGGCCCTGAAAACATGCTGTTTTACTGTAAACTGCTGCTACTAATTCAGAATGGAATGGCATGAGACAAAAAATGTAAATCTTGAATAAACCCCTGATTGTGCTCGATCTGTAATAGCAAATATCAGCCATTGCCCGAGGCTGGGTGCCTTGAACCCTCACAGTAGTGCTTAACTTAACAGATGACATGATCAGAGCCGTATTTTCTTAAGGCAAACATAGGGAATGTGAACAACAGCTGTCAAGATGGATAGCAAAGGGACTTCTTAGTGTTGTGGTGTACATTTTGTGCTGTAACTCAACCAGAAGAATAAACTGGAAGGGAGCCAATAACATGTAAAAGTACAAAGAAGCGTCCTTCAAAAATCCAGAATGGTGTGTGTGAATGAAAATGTTTTAAGAAAGGACTTTAACTTGTAACAGAAATTTATCCTGGATCTCTCTTCTTTAGTCCAAGAAATTATCACTGGAGACAACACAGGCTGATCTGGAAAACTGGCATTCCTCCTCCCTCACTGAGTCAGTGCTTCCCTGCATTCTCTTGTTCTCGTGAGAGAGTAGAGCTTGGGGCAACATTTTTTTTTTACTTTTCAGTCTGTTTTCTCTACAGTTTTTTCACTTTTCTGCCATCTAGTCTGAGTTCATTCTATTAGCTATCACTTGTCTCCTGCCTTGGCAAATGCAGGAGCTCCCTGCTCCAGAGGCCTTTCTCCCAAATTACTCTGCTGGAAATAGGGAGGGTGTTACTACTGCAGCAACAGAGAAGCCAACAAAGCCTGCCTTCCTACAGTTCCAGCATTTTCAATCCTCAGTGTGATCTTAAACTGTTAAAAATCTCATTTATGACTTCTGACTTGAGACTGGCTCCTCTATTGCCTAATGAAGTGTCACACTGACTGAGCGCTCTTCCCTTGAGGGCACTCCCAGCCTCTCCTGTGTGGATGCTTCGGTGTGCAAGCAAAGCTCACCTCACACTGGGGTTTTTTCCCACAGGTAACACTTCAGAGGGTCACTAGTGTCATTTTTCATGAACTAAATCCTCTGCTGAAAGTTGCCAATAAGCTCCAAAGTTATTGTGTGTGACACGAGATGAAAAGTGGTTAAATAAACCTTGTTTCTGAAAGGAGAACCCATGAGAAAAACCAAGAAGCTGTTTCCACTGACTTGCTGTTCCATTTATATTTTCTCACTCTTGCTCTCCTAACGCAACGTCTAGGATGTGTTTAGGCTTTATTCCAACACATCAAAGGTCTCTAGTTCTACCAACCTCTTCTACAAAACTGCACTGTGACCTGAAGCATTACTCATCTATCATATTTGGGAGATGAGATTTTATATAATCAGCTATTTTGTGTCTTGCACCTGCAGAAAATCTAGTCTGCTTCCCATCCTGGGATTTAATATTTGTCTATTCATCTATATTTTGCAGTAACTTACTAAAAAACCCAACAAAAACGAAACCAAAAAACCCCCCAAATCACCCCAACCCAAACAAAAACACAGTGCCAAGAGCTTTTTGAGGTTTGTGTTTTGAGATCATGGTTTGTTTGGCTGCTCTAATGAAGTAATTATAAAATATCAGCAGAGAAACACCCAGAATTACAGGATGGGTATGCATGGGATGGTGTTTTCACTGGATGCAAAAGGACAGATCTCCCAGGAGGATACACCTTTCAAGGTATTTTAAAATTTATTTTCTCATCCTATTAAAAGAAATGAAAGTCTAGTTCTGGTGGGTTTAATTAATTAGTTTTTACTTCAAATTCCCTTTCTCCCTCAAGACATTCCCCTGCAATGTTCAGCAGAGCATTGCAGAGGTCTTTTTTAGTTCGTGGTAGCTGAACTAAAGTTGTCTGGGAACAAAAACTACTTTTGAACAGATTAATCTAAACGTACATATCAAAGTAGGAAAAAAGTGGCAAGTGCATACCCTGGATTTTCAAAACTAACTTTCATTTTAAGTGGTTTCCTGAAGAAAGAGGAGAACTTTGGGTATTACATCATAGTTTTTCAGAATGACTAGCGCTTAAACACAAGAAAACTTTTTTGCCTGCTTTACACTAATAATCTGATTTTTAGCAGGATAGTGTCTGTTAAAATGGAATCACACAGACTTAGAAATACCTTTTCTGACAGAAAGAGATGAGGCTGAGCATATCAGAGCCAACAGGAATCGTGCAGTTTAGAGATTTTGTTGTTGTTATAGATCATAATATTCTCCTAATACAACAGAGATTACAGAAATATGGCATAGTCTTATTTTGTCTGACATTATAAAGAAAGAAAGACTTAAAGGATTAGTCTTGGTAACTTAGCAGTTCCTTTGCAAAGTATTGTGATATAATAGGGAATAATGCAGTGCATTTCCTGAACATGCAATAAAGCCTCTGGTCAGAATCTCGTTAATGCCAGAAGTGATTTAAGCCCAGCTAACAGGCCCACTTTTCTGCCCCAGAAATGACAACACAAGATGTGACACCTCTTACTCTAATGCTGCATAAGAGCATCTCATGCATATGACTAAGATATGATTCAACACGACTAATTCTTCAAGATTCACTTCTCTTCATTGTTAGAAACCCAAGGACAGCACAAGAAGGCAGGATTAGGTTTTAGCTGGAAGCTGCTACTTTGACAAGGAATGCAACTACTTTCTTTTCCAATATGTGTTGAGAGGGATGGGATAAGGAGGCAAAGTGAAATGTTTTTCCCCTCAAGGAAGCTGAGCACCTAATTCACACATTCATTGGACACAAAGCTCACTCTCTGTGCTAACAAATCACATAATGAGGCATTTGCACACCCACACACATTTCTACACGTGCTGTTGCTCATCTGGCACCTGCAGTGGTGGTGAATAGATGTGTAATTGCAGCTAGGAGTTGTTGAAAGAGGCTGCAGGCAAGGTCTATATAGCTGGAGTGAGTGGCTGCCTTTTTGCTTTGCATTGCTGTGGTCGGCAGCTTTTTGGGGGCTGTTTTGCCACAGAAATCCTGCTCTCAAAGACTTTTCCAAGGAGCCTGTACTGGCTCTACAGGTGTTGGTATTGAGGCATGAAAATGCTGGGTAGCTGCTCCATGGGCTCATGTCTCGTGCAGAGTCAGAGCTGGTATCACCGGGAGACTGATGAGCCACAGAGCCAAAGTTCAAACATGCTCAGGCCTTGCAGCTAAAGGAGGTTGTGTAGAAGGGGTCAAAAACCGGTATTGGAAGAATCCCCTGAGAATAACAAATATTTCATGCTGAAATGTGCAAAAATTGGCACGTGTGTGCTGCCAATGGCAGTGCTGTATTTCCTGCCTTACAGCTTCCAAGTTGGATCTTACAGTCTCTTGACACCAGATATCAGTAATCCCATCTCAGAGGGGCCACTGAACATCCAAGTCACGTTCCAAACTTTAAATTCATGCCTGTTCTTGTGAATTTTTTTATTATACCTTCTAAAGCCCCATTTCTGTTTCCTCATTTCCCACGTGACGTAGGTCTGTGCAAAAACAAAATCCTTGATAACTCGGGTGTTTTGTAACCTCCAGAAAAAGCACTGAGAGTCCTTTGTAGGCATTTTCCCATTGCAGCAAGCCAGAGTGACCCAGTGCTCCTGCTCTCATCTTGTCATTAGCAGAGCTTTCAGGAGGCAGGACTTCAAAGCAAGTCTTCTAAAATAGTATGTCTGGAGTGGTTTTAAGTAGCTGTTTTATTTCATTGTTGCTCTGCCCCAAACACTCTCTGCCTTCTGAGATGTGAAGAAAACTGTGCCTATCCCACTGCCATCTAAGTCTGCTTGAGGTGACAGACTTGTTATTTAGGATTATTTCTCATGACAGATGGGTTATTTGCAGCAATTGTATCCCAAAGATGTACATAGTATCATTTTCATGAATTGTGGGCAGCTTTGGGATCCCGAATACCACATGGATTTCTTTAGTCTCATCCAGTTGTCTGCAAGTCAGTGAATTCAAAGTGGCTCCAACATCAGATTCCAATACCATTGATGTTTTAATAGTAATAGATATTTTTTAGGGTTTTATCTGAAATTTAACAGTTATAATTTTGTGTTTTTAATAGGCATTTACTGTCTGTTTTTGGTACCACTGACCAACAGTTTAAGGATAATGGGAACTCACAGCTGCCCATCTAAGCCAGTGCATCACTGTGAAAATATTAGCATAATTTAAATGTTCGGACACTAAACTGTGATTCCCTTTCAGGTCTTGTGCTATCATATAATCCATATCCATTGAAAATTGATTTGACATCCATAATCACTGTTTAATTGTAGTATCTCCTAAGAAGGCTATTTTATAGAGGTGAAGATAATAGCACAGAACAAGTATATGGTTTTCACTAATAAGCAAGTTATTCTGATTACCCTGCCCTAATAGAATAATTGCATTCTGTATGTTCTCTCTTCTGGTAATTACAGTCTCCATGTGCTCCAGGTCCTGGGAGAGCAAGGGGGTGGGGCTTGGAGTTTTGCTGTTGATGTTGTTGCTTGAATCTGGGTTTTAAAAGTACATGGCTGGATTTTTCCACACTGCAGCTATGGGCAAGCCCTAGGATGATATCTAGGATAAGGGAGGGTAGCCCTCAGGTTTTATTAATCTTCCATTTTTCATCATTGTTGCTGAGAAAAAATAGTAATTGCAGCCTTTATTGATGGAGGGAGGTGGGAAAGGGAGAGGTAAGAGGGGGTGGCAGCTGTCACAGTTTAACTTTATATTTGGTGTGTTTTCCTGTCAACTTATTAGGTGAAAACCACAACTTAGTCTGGATTTCTGACATTTTGTCTCTTTCTGGCTCTTGTCACTGTAAATCTGTCATCCCTGCAGTCACATCCTCAAACTAGCTCGGAGGGAGCTTCTGAGAGGCCAACCGAGAGCACCAGTTTTGCCTCTAATATCCATATATAAGAGGTTGATCAAACTTCAGCTACATTTAGGATGGAATTTCAGCTGATGAAGTACTGTAAGAGCCGTTTCTCTCCATTTAGAAGGCAGAGCCAAGAATGAAGCCATTTGGTCATCATAAGAGATGAGAACAAAGCTTTTATATTCAAGAGGATTCAACTGTGGAATATTCTTGTAGAAGTGCTTGGACAAATCTAGTCTGATAGTCCTTAAGCAATACTGCATAACCATCCTCATTTCCCCACTTTTCCCACCAAAAGTTACATTTAGAGTTGTGGTATTCTACTCCTCTCCACAAAAAAGACTCCAGAAAACCCAACCCCAACCAGAGTCTGGTCCCCCCAAAAGAGAAAAGTCAGGCAATTATGTATATCAATAAGGAAGTTATTGCTAATGGGTTTATGCAGAAAGTGTTCAAATACTCAGGTCACAGACAACATAAAAAACAGCACTATGGAACTGCCAAGGTTTGGCAGGGCCCAAAAACCCATCCTGGTGATGTGACTGAGTCCTGATGGAAAGGACTGGAAGGGAATTTTCAGTGCTATTGCACGGGGAATGCTTTTTCTATAAACAACCCCCTCAGTTCTTCTGGGAATCCTGCACTCACTTCAGGAAATAATACGGTTTGCAGTTTGTTAGTTTGTGATATGCTCTTTGTTTACTCTACAATAAGAGATTAATGAAATGGTCTGGGGTTTGAAACAGAACTTTTCAGCTCTCATAATTTTGCAGCTGATTTAACTATTCACCTGGAATTGTGATGCAGAGCAAGTAATTGCATGTTAATGGCAATTACAATAACTAACAGGCATAATGAAGTGCTTTGCATATGCACTCATGGGAGTTTTGTGCATACAAATGATTTGTATATTTTGTACAAATTCTCTTCACAGTATGTAAAGGAACTCCCTTATATGTTGTTGCCTATTTCATTTTGCACAGGATTTTATACAAAACATTCACAGAATTCAAGCCCACAGATACCACTGATATTTATGACTGACTGCTTAGCCAGATTGGATGAATAATGACTTTTTTTTTCATCAAAGGCTGATTCTTATGTGTTTGTCTAGTTCTCTGCTAGGTCAGGGACTGTCTTATTCACTAGAAATATACAAATTTTAACTGAACTTTGAGAGAATCCTTTTATGTGTCTTTGGGAATTTCTTGAGAATGTACCAGTGGAAAAACTTTCAGAGTTGATAGCACAGAGACCAGAATTTGCAGATGCTTTTCTTCCTTTGGTTTTGTTTCATTACTTCAAAGTTCCTTTTTTATTATTATTATTATTATTTTTTAAGACTGAGTAAGTCACATGTCGTAGAGTTTATCCACTTTCACTTATTCCTGGGTTCTCCACACCTAAGATTGCCAAGAGCGAGCCAAGCAGAGTCCCCCCCGAGCCCACAGCTGCTGTGACTGTTTGGGAGGTAAGGGTTTTTCTCTGGATATCATCACTTTTGGAAAATTCAGATGAGATTAGCCTGGAGGAATCCACATAATTGGAAAAATTGGAAAAAAAGAACTGGGAAGGAATCCCCTAAGTTCAGAAAACCGGCGTGCACAGGAGGACAATCCAGAAAGCTTTAGCTCTGTCAGTAGTGTGGTCTGTAATGCAGCTTAGACCTCTTTCAGGAGCTAATGATGCATTTTGTGTACAAACAAAGTACAAATCCATTGTATTCTGCTTTCATTTTATTAATTAGTCATTCATTGTCCAATGCACTGTCAATTAAGCCTCTCTAAAGAAATTCATGGTATCCTCCTGTTCCTTTTATTCGTAATAAATATGTCAGTCTCTGATTAAATGCCTGAATGGTCAGAACATGTTTAGAGGATATGACATCGCCTACCTCTTCCCAGTATGACCCCAGGCTCTGATGACAGGATTCAAGCATGCTCCAGTGGGCAGACCAGTTCCCCACAGCGTGCAGCCTCAGTGGGCTCATCCGAAGTCAGGAGGGTTATGATTCCACCTAAAATCAGTCTCCAGGAGTGTCTCAAAATACACCCTCCAGGAGAGTCTCAGTGTGTGCCTCAGAACTCCCTGAGTCAGCCTGTGCTGGGCTGAAGCCCATGGTAAAACTCAATAACAATCTGTGTTTATTAAAATCACAAGTACTTGTTTCAGAGCATTTGAAAATGGATGAAGTATTTAAATTCTCACAAACAAGGTACCAAATGGTCATGTTAGTCTGGGAACACACTCAAATGGTTCAATCTATTCTAATTTGGCTAATTTCTCCTAAAAATTATAGTGGTCTCTCCCATTTAACAGAATTAGGCAACATCTGTGCAAAGCAAGGTTTAAATAGCCAAGCATATGTTTTGCACACATGCAAATAAACTTGATTAAGAGTTGCACTCAGTCATAGAGTGAATTGACACGAGGGATTGGATTAGGACTGAGCAATGCCACTCGTATTTGGCTGCTGAACTCAGACAATGCACATTTCAAACACAATCAAAAGCAATATGCAGATAGAAAGTAAGAAGGTACAAATATATTACCCAGCAGGAACTACTTGTTCAGCTCTAATGGCTGTCATTGCATCTGACTAAAAAGGAAGGGCTGTAAAAGCAAATTTGGGTCATGCTATCACCTTAATTAGTAACTACTAATCTTGCTAAACTTACTGCCTTCTCAACCAGTCCAACAACCTCCAGACTTTTATCTCCAGTTCCCCAGATGACCTGTAATAACTTTCAGATTGTGTTTTATTTAACTGATGCTGACTTGAAACATGAACAGAAAATACAGAAATAGCTAAAAATGTGAGCTGAAGAGAAAGTCCTTCTTGCTTCTTTTTATAGTCACAGTTTGAATTTCATGCATGGCAGTAGCTCTAAGGCACTGGAGCTATTAGATCATTTTTAGTTCTACCTATTATGTGAACTGTTTTAGAAGAGAGAAAAACCTACTCAAATGTATTTAAAGATAAAAGCAAGACATGAAACACAGCATTTTGAATCTGCATCAATGGCATTCACGAGCCAACTGCATCTAAAACAATCCCACAGAGCCTGAATCCACAGCCTGAACCTGTACAGCAAAACCTGCCAGATTTAGTGTTGGGGGTTGTTTTTTCTCTGTTGTAGCACTGGGAGGTGACAATCAATTTTGTCATTAATTCACACCAATTTTTACCAGTCACAACAATCTAGTGCCAAGGGTGGTTTATACTCAATTTGGGGGACATCTCTAAGGGGAAGCCACTCACTCCATGCAGGTGACTGGTACCAAACATACCTGGCCTCCTGTGATCTCTGGTGGGATGGATTTTTGGCTGGTGGAAAATGTCTGTCTTTAGTGGGATCAGGAGAGTTAACTCAAGCTGGGGAACTGGTGTGCTCTCTTTCCTTATCTTTCACTTTCTCCCACATCCACCCCCGCTATCTTTAAAATGTTTTAACTGCTTCAACTGGGCAGAGGAGGAGAAGCGAAGCAAGGTAGCTTTTTGTCAGAGTGATTGCCTTGTTGTCTCAGTTTTAACAGAGGTCAGAGGCCTGTGTATCCTCACACTTAGGAAAGCAACCTCGAATTGCTGTTGAAGAACCAGCCTGAAAAAGTCATCCAGATACGTCTAATGAAACCCAAACCAAATGGGGGAATCAAACCCTGTGGGGTGTTTTCTTAGCTGAGGGCCATCAGTTCTTAGGACACAGACAGGAGTGTTGGCTCCACACCTGAGCTTGCAAGCATTGCAGTGCCTGCTGCACTTTTTGGGGAGTTCTGGGGTTGTGTCCCCTCAAATAGGGCTTGTTAGAACAAGCTCCTGGGCAGTGGGGAATACCCACACCAAAGGATGGAGTTGTCCAGCTGCTTGTTTTCTTCCCAGGTCCTGGAGGCAAGTATTTACCTAATGAAGAGCTACAGAGACAACCTGGGTTTCTCTCTTAAGTCTCTAACAGTGTTTGAACCAGCTGTGCACCTTTTTCTATTACATTTGTACTTCCTTTTATTTCAAAGGGATTTGGGGGTACTCAGGGCTTCACAGTGTTTTAGACACAGCATGTAAGAGGAATTTGCAAGATCCTGTGAAGGTCAACAGGAGATGGTCCTGGCAATAATCACTGAGTGTTAACATTCTACTCAAAGGACTGCTTGTGATCCATTATGCTATTTAATTTTTTCTTAAGCTTTCATAACCTGAGGCTACATGTGTTGTGCATATTTTATATACACTGAGTCCTATTTTTAGCCTAAGGTATTTTTGATTCAGGGTCTCACAGCATCGTGACTGGCCTTTTCCTCTGCCCTGTTACCACCTCTGGGCTGACTGAGCACACTAATGGTGTCTTCCTGAGGTACTTTACTTAAGTCACACATTTGTGAAGTAACAGATGGAAATGTCCAGGGACTCCAGTGAAGATCAAAAGAATTCAGATCTGAAATTTCATTTTTCATTACTGCTATGCAAGAACAGAAAAATATTTTTTCCTGTCCTCTGCACCATGTGATTTTTAGACACGAAGACCATTGTGTAGTAGAAAGATGCTAAAATAGGTTTCTTGTTAAAAACTACTATTCAGTCTGTTTTTCTAATACAAGAACATCTGTGTTTTCATGAGCAGAAGTTCCGTGTTGCTGAAGTAATAGCGGAAAAGACCTTTCCGTTTCCATTGAAGAAAAGAGTTGAACTTCCATGTACATCAAAGAATCTCTCTCTGCACTCCTGGCCGTTTTAATGGCTTTCTCTAGGAAATCTGAAGGCTAGAAGATCAGTTGTCATGGGAACTGGCAACAGATGACTCAAGAAAACAAAATTAAATGTTGGCTTGATGTCAACAGCTTATCCAGTGCCCTGCCAAGTGAAATCACAGTTAACACGAGCCATGCCCAGCAAGCTGTGATTTGAATGGAGTTGCAGCCAAAGATAGTTTCTCACCCCGTGAACAGGAGAACATTTTAAAAATTGAAACTAATGAGGAGACCCAACAACTTTGGAAACAGTGAAACTTGGGAAAACATTGTTTATAATTGTTGAGTTAGAGCCTTAACAGCTACAAATCAGAATTTCTTCTCTGGCATCAAAATCATGATATCAAATTAATTACCATTTCAGGATCTGTCATAGCATTTTCAGAATCCATAAGATTGATTTGTGCTGGGACAGAGTCCAAAAATTGTTTCAAGTTGTGGTTTTAGTGCATCTGTTATCTAGAAAATCCAATTCTTATGTGATAATCTATTTTGCAGAGGAACATCTTTAAGCATATAATTTTTAGAGTTGGAATTTAAGGACTCTTTTTTCTAATGAATCATATCTCGCTTCTTTTGTTCATCATCAGTAGACTTTAGGGCCTAAAAGGCTACATTAAGGACTGAAATTTAGAGAATATATAAAAAATTTGTCTGTTAAATACAGTGATGAGAAATACAGCCTTGCTTAGGAACAATCTGCTAATACTTGGCTCCTCCTAGTGACTGTTAAATTAGCCCATATGGAGTGTAATAGAAAATAGAACAGTCCTGAAATAACAGAAGAGTGTGTTTAGAGCTTGTTTATATAAACATGGACTATGAAATTCCGTGGAGTTTCACTTATGAAAGTACAGTGGATTAATTAACTATTAAAATCTGTGGACACTCATGTTGAGAATTAAAGTGAGCTCAATTTAATTTAGCTTTATTCTGTTACAAAGTAAATGAACCTAAATTGAATTAAGCTTACTTTAATTCTAGGATAGAGTGTTCATGCAAATCTAGTCTGGTTTAATTATGCTACTCCAATCACACACAGTTAGGTAATTTGGATTAGATTTTGTAAGCATTTCCATGTCAAAAAGCCCTTAGGATTCGTGTAAAGGACAACTTTTAGGCTAAAATGTCTTTGTGTGCAGGAGCAGCCTGCTCACTTAAGTAAATGTGCAGTGATTGGCCTTTCTCCTTGTTGTGGGATTTCCCAGGTGCATTATTGCCATGTTCTCTCTAGTGCTGCCATTCCAGGTTGTTTCATTGGGAAGATATTCCAACCTTGCTGCAGTTTTGGTTTTTTGAACTATGTACCAGAATTGTCTAAACACACAACACTTGGAAGTTTTTGTTAGCATGGCTTTGTTGTCGCTACTGGATGGCCAAAAAACTTGTTCAGAATCTATGACAACTTGTTCTCTAAATCTTAAAGCACTCATTGGCTTGATACATAATAAATCCAGCAGGATCTCATTTGCCTTTTTAATATATAAGATATATTAGGAGGCCTTCAGAGTGAGCATCTCACATGCATCTAGATCAGTTTAAGGTCAAGAATATATTAATCTCAATCTACCCAATAAATCTGCATGTTTCAAGTCCTCACTTAAAGGGAATATGAGTCAGCTAAACCAACACAAAAAGTGTCTCTAGGTACATCAATACATCTGTTTAAGGGACTGAAAATGTGTCTCCACACAAGGAAAAGCTGGTACCTGTGACCTGGGGGATGTACCTGAGGAGTAGACAAGAAGTGCAAAGAGAAATAGGTTTTTCTGTGCCACTGCAGTGCCCTGGCTGGTGAGTTGGGGGTTGCACACACACTGTAAACTGCTTGGGAAAAGTTAATTTGTTGCTGGCCTATCATGAAGCAAAGAGGGAGTTGTGCTACAATGTCGTGTCTTTGGAGATTGTGCAATTTATGATCTTTGTTCGAGACTGTGCCTAAAGGCACAATTTAGCCCATATATTGTACATAGAGAGTTCAAAGGAAAGTACATGTTAGTGCTGCACAATTCATCTGGCTGTTCTTCCACTGCAGCTGCATTGGGCACTACTAGAAGTAAATAATGATCCAAACTCCATCTCACTATTTGCACTATATTCCACATAGAACAGTCTATAAAGAATGCAGTTAATGAATAAAATATAAGGTTTAGATTTAAAAAAAAAAATCTTCTCTATTTCAACAAGTGTTTTATTAATTCAAGATTTCTCTCTGTATTTGATGGGGGTTCTGACTTGTTAAGGGATCAAGGCCCTTTTCTCTGGGCTGTGCACAGCCCTGAGCTGGCCTTGGTGCTGAACTCTGCCGTGGCGCTCCCTGCTCTGCATCTCTGGCACCCCCGGTGGGGGAGAGATAATGTATCACCTTGGCATCTCTTATTCTTATTAGCTGATTAATGTAGAGCCAGTCTAAATTCTTAGAGCAGATTTTAAGGAGGCTGATGAAGAGGGGCTCATAACTGTGGTCTATGAGGGCATTATTAGGCAGAAAAGTCAACAATTCATGGCATGCTGATTTGGGGCTACGTATATGGATGAAAATATTAGGCAGTTTTAGTCCTCAGAGCAGTGGAAATACAGTTCCAAGGCTGTGGCCTGTGCCATGGACACTATGCTTACATTCTTTTTGTTTTTCATGATTTATCCTGTATAGGCAGGACAGAAACCCACATTTTCAGAACTGACTGCAAACAAAATAACTACTTTTACACAGCGTGGAAATTGCCTTCTTATTGATTATTCTCTTGAAAGACCATCACAATTTCTAGTGAAAAGGCAAGAGAGATTGTGAAGTAAGGCTCATATAAGGTGAGAAGAGATAAGAGAAAATACTAAAGGGAATTACAGTTCAGTGTTCCCACTTTTTGACATCAGTTTTTTCACTGTCTTTTATGTTGGCTGGTGAAGAAATGGTCATCCCTGTTTCAAGTGATATGCTCTGTGGTGAGGAATGTTGGATGTTACAGGGATCTTATTTTACCAAGTGAGAAGAGAAATACACATAGTGTGTGATATTAGGTAATGTCTGAAAAGCTTCCCTCAAGAATTTCTTTAGAGCTCAAAGTTTCAATTGCAAATACAGAAATTCATCCCAAGAATTTAGACAATACCAGGTGTTTGTTATCAATAATTGGTCTGTTTTTGCTGGTTGTATTTTTGGTACTGAGCTAAAATGAATATGTTTCTTGTTTTACCAAAGTTACTCTTGCAGTCTAGAAGACTAGATGATTTATAGACTTCCAAGCTTTTCCACCCTTGGTCAAGTGGAATTTTCTGTTGTTCTTCAGTATTTCTGCCTCAAGGTCAAAAACATGTATTTGGGGTATCTTTAGAAATACAGGTAAATAATTGATGGACGTGAATGTGGATTTTATTTATAAGGGTTACATAAACAGCTCACAGGATCACAGGGTGATTCAGCTTGGCAGGGATCACAGAAGATCACCTAGTCCAATATAAAGATTCTTTGCAAGGAGGAGTTTCTGGTTTCTCAGAGGATGCTGTGGTTAGAAGATAAATTGAATTATGAAGTGATGTCCTGTTATTGCAGAAACAAGTGCACAGCAGGATTATATTCCTCTCTTCTGTCACATACCTTAAGACAAACACTTATTCCTGTGGAAATCACTGTCAGTGAAATAAACCCCACAATGCTGGGTGTTTTACTGCCTTTGGAGTAGTACTTATATATAATCAGTTTAGAGTCAACTTATCCAGCCCTCATTCCCAGAGCAGTGCTTTGCTGTGCGAGGTGAGGGTCAGCAGAGTGGCTGTGATCGGTGCCAGGAGCAGCGCTGGCAGAACCTGCCGGTGGCATTAACTGCCCCCTGAGCCCGCTGGGAATAGCTGTGTGTGCTGCCCCAGGGGCCAGCAAACTGCTCCAGTGCCAGCTCTGCCAGTGGGTAACATTGCCATCCTTGTATTCACTCACAGCACTATCATGTGTAGACAGAAAGCCCTCGAGTCCTGACAGCGGTGCAGTTGGAGCCGCATTTATCGTTCTTCACCTGGCCTGTCAAAGCAGGCTCAGTGATTTTAGTCACGGCTTGGCATTGCACTCCTTGGGAAACTCTCCCTGAAATGGAGTGAGCAATGGTGCAGTGTTGGAATAACCATTTCAGCCCTCTGTAAAGCAGATATGGTGCTACACACTCCCCACTGCCTCTGGAGTGTTGCCTGTGCCTTGCTCTCTGTTCCTGACGGCCCAACATTAGCTATGGAACCTCTTCCCTCTTGCACTCACAGGATATCGAGCAGAGGAGCTTTACAAAACCACATACAAAATGTACAAATACCGACAGAAAAGGGATTTAAATTCTCAGCCTTTCACCATTTCACTGTTTCCCCCCTACAGTAATTTCTGTGTTTGGACAGGATTTTATACAACTCAGTTGCATAACAACCTCTCAGTGAACCATTAAATTGCTTACACATACAACAGATTTCTGTGACAGATGATAAAAATAAAAATTGGAAAAGGCCTTATTGAGAAAATAAAAGGAACTTATTGCCACATTTAAACGTCTCAAATATCCTAATTAAGACTGATCAAGACACACAGGGCTAATGGTATATGAATTTTCTAGCTTTTGAAGATAATTTGTAGGACATTTTAAAGATACTTCCAGGAATATATTGGAATATCTGCTCTCTTTCTACTGAATATAACACTAATTCCAAATCACCAAAGGTTACAAATGTTATTTACTGAAGTAATAACAAAGTACTTCAAGCATGTTAAGTGTGTTCAAATAAAAAATGCCTTAAAAGAAGAGAGATTCCTCAGGTTCGTGACAACGGGAGAACAAATGCTTCATTCTACAGTATTTCTAAATCTGCTGTTAAAGTTTCTGGTTTAAAGAGTAGTTGTTTACAATTTTATGAGTGTGACTCTTATATAGATATTCATTAAATCTGTTTAAAAAAAGTCTCAAAACAGAGTCCAAACACAACTTGTGGATATTTCAGAAGCACTGAATGTTATAGTCCTGATTTCACCTAATTTTAAACCTGTTAAGAAGGATTCCTCAAATGCCAGTTTCTCTGCAGTGTGAGTGTTTTATAGAGTCTTCTGATTCTATTTGAAGAGTTCTAAAATTAGCACTCAGCATTCTGATACACAGACAGATTTTCTCATGATCAGTTTTTTTCCTACAAAACAGGAATCAGAAGGAAAATACTTTGGATTTTCAAGAGGTAAGAACCAATTTGCCCCCACCAACCCCTTCCTCTAAGAGGAAACAGCTTTTCAGTATCCACATATGTTTTGTATGCCAGGTTCATCCTGTGTCAACTGCTCAAGTCATTATTGCCTGGTAACATCAACAATTTAATCTTTTTACTGGAAGACTTTTAAACAAGTTGTACAATAAAACACTGGAGGAGGAAATGTTGCCTGGCTTCACTGAAAGGAGTCACCATTTATTACAAGCAAATGGATTATATTTTAGCTGTAATCCAAAGATCTGTGATCTCATAAATAAATGAATATCTTCTAAACCAGAAATACACTGACAGCTGAAATGTAGACTGTGCTATCCAAGACTATTGCCGCATACACAGAATTTAATGTGAGATATTCAGGATGCTTTACAAAGTTGACATTCTTAAAACATGCTCGCTAATAAAAGCTTCACAAAAGCTTAGTTCTCCACTACACAGAGAATCAAAGTGGCTGAGGGGAGTTCAGGTTCTTAAATAGATATTTTAAAAAGGCCTGTATTCACTGCAGAGATTATTTATTCCTGCAGTGTAAGTAGCCAGAGGTGCTTCATATATGGAACTATAAAAATGAGAGTTCTGAGGCTCAGGCAAAAAGGGAAGATTAGAGTCTGGGGCCTGTTAAGGAGGAAAGTTTCTATTTTATTTATGGCACTGAAAAATCTGAATCTGAAGTGAAGCCATTCTAAGCTTTTAGGGAATTTTGCCCATCAGCAAGAGTGCAAAACATCAACTATGTCACTGTGGTTATTCATTTGGTAGCTCAGGCCTGTATGGAAACCTTGCCTGGGTTGCTGCAGCCTCAGGAGCCCTCCAGCATTTTCTGGGTGGCTGTGACACAACTCCCTTGGTTAACAACCAGTGATTCATAGAAACTTATACCCCACTAAAGATCTGTTTATTTTTCTCTTACATTTAAGAAGCTTTTGCCAGATTTTCAAACTTGTGTGCCTAAATTCCAAGTATGCAGAAGCTTAGCAAACATGGTTTTAGAACTCAAAGCCTGTTTGCACATAAGGCATCTCCCTGGCAGATGAATCCTATTAACCTTGTTAAGACTAAGTATTTAAATTCAAGCACATGTTTGGGAATTTCGCTGGGTCAGTGTCTTTAATTTTTAATAGAGATTTTGCTTAATACTTTTTATTTACACTTGAAAGTTGGGCCTTTGGTTATCATAGTGTTTTCGAGAATTTCTGTAAGTAGAAGGAATGAATTTTGTGCACAGATTGGTGTGATAATAATTGTATTTTTTTAAATTAACTTAGGACTTCAACACAACCAAGGAAGTGCTTTTAGATATGAGGAGATTTTCCCTTTTCTCTGTTCAAATTTATCTTTCACTTTTCCCTGCTTTATGTTATTTATCTGTCCAATTTTAGGATTGCTCCATTCAGGAATAGTTCAGGGAAAAGTTAGTGCTGCCAGCAACAAGGTGGAGAGACGAGATGACTGAATATCCTTCTTTGTATTATGATACAACACAAAGATTATTAGACTTTGCAGCAATAGGGAGAACTTAGTGAATAACAGTTAGATTAATGGCCAGATACTGATTGATGGGTCAGGATAAGGCTCACTAGCAAATTTCTATTAAAAAGTGGAGTTTTTTTCCTACTTGTCATTGCGTTTAATTCTCTAGGATATTCATCTCTTGTGACATTACAGATGGAATTACATGAATACAACCACAAAACTCAGACTAGTCAAAGAAGTTCCCAAATTTCTGGGCTGAATTTCCCTTTAGAGAGAATCCTGATTCTTCTATAATGCTAAAGTCATACTCAGGAAATAAAGGATGTCCTTACCCAGGAGACACACACACACATACACACACACACATATATATATATATAAACTGACCCAGGTTATGCTATTGCCATTAATTAAAAGACTCCCAATGATAACAGTCATTAAAACAGTACTTCATTACATTTGTTCCCTAAAATATCCCTCAGGGAATAAACAGTGGGCTGCCCTCTGAAGTCTGTTTATGACTAGAAGTCCCTGCCTCTGTTTTACATCTGTTCATTGAATTAAAACACATCCATTTTCTATTATCCATATGGTCAGTGAACTTTTTTCAGGAGCAGCAGTTTACCTGAGCTGCAATGGATCCTTTAGTCACCCACTACACTATTCTGGAAAATACATGTGGGTGGTTGTAGATGATGCACAGGAAGACTCAATAAGAGAAAAAAACTGTTAATATGTATTTCCTGAGGCAAAAAAAAAAAAAAAGGGTGTGATTTACTTGAAATTCATAAGATTTTACTGAGAATTTGTTTAGATTTTCTCCCTGGATGTTGCCAGTTCACTAGCAGGAGCTGTGCTCTGTGCTCCAGAGTGGAATTGTTTGCCAGAACCCTGTTTCAGGAATTATATGACCTAATATCTCCAGAAGCAGATAGTGCCCAGTTTATTTTAAACATATTTTCCTTAAGAACTGAAAAATAAAACCTCTGGAAGATGGGTTTGATACCCACCATTTGAGTCTACTACAGCTGGAATACAATAGTGCTCATTAGTAGGCACAGGGTGCTTCTGAGCTGAAGCATCCATGGAATGAAATTTCCCCAAAGAACTGTGACCAGTGATTAATCTGGAAGTGCACAAGAATTCCTGTACCTGTGGGTTTTGGCCAGTTCTGCACAGACACCTTGGAAGGAAAGACTGTTGAAAACAAGAATTGTTTTTCACTTTGATCTCATTTTCTGCATCATTGGCACGGAATCCTTGCCCAGAACAGCCAATGTGGTTTTAAGCCTTCGTGCAGGAAAGCCAGTGTTTTTAAATTTAGATGGTAATAATATGTTCCCAGTGACAAAATAATGTAGCAAACCGGTCTGGAACACGGCTCGCTCGGAGCTGAGAGCAGTGCAGCTGTTCTCAGAGTCCTCTCTCCTTTCTTTTAAATCTGGAGCATCTGCCTTTCCAAAACACTTCACTGTTAAGTCTCCCTAATGAAGGCATTTAAGATTGCAGGAAGGAAAGACTGTTTTCCTGCATTCTGGGAAGTATGGCTAAGACTGGGTGGGGAGTAATAAGAAATTTAAATATTCTAGAAAAAAAAAAAAAACACTAAGGGAAAAGGCCAAGACAGGCTTTCACTACTGTAATTTAGGCTGGAATCTTTTCAAGCAGTGCTGGAGCTGTTTGCTGACAATGCTAGAAGACAAAATTGCCTTGGGAGGAAGGAATCAGAGGTTTGATGTGGTATCTGACCAAAAGTTACAGAGGGGCTAGAGACATTTTAATGACCAAAACATCTCCAGTGTGTTTCTTTCTGGTGTTCCACCAAGTCTAGAGCTCTCCTCCAGCGTTCCCAGTGAGATAGATTGGTTGAACAGTGACTCCCAGCTTCTCCTACACGACAGGAAAAGAGAAACTTTTGCAACAAAGAAAAGCTGCTTTGCAGATTTTCATCTGGTTCTTCATTTAGAGAGCTGAGCCCGAGTGGGAGCGTGCCGTGGGTTCTCACAGGCGCACAGTTAATGAGCCGGCGCTGTCGGTGCACTCATGACTGTCGTGGTTAAAACAGGCAATGCCTTCATCTGCTTTACGTAATAAACACAGCCCTGGAGAGAGCCCAGAGGGGCCATCCTGGTATTCCTGTGCAACTTGGAAAAGTGAAGGAGTTCCAAGGGAGAGCAGGAACGGGGAGAAAGGAAAGCAACCTTTTCTTCCCGGGATTGAGCTGTCGGGTTCTGTGTGCTCTGAGCAGCAGCAGCACTCGGAGGTGAGTAGAAGGAGCAGAAGAAATGAATAGAAACATGGATAAATACTTCCTTCCTATGGATACTTTGTTTTGTTAAACTGATCCATCATATTTACTTGGAGTTTTAACTGAGGTGAGTGAACATAGGGTGTTTTAAATATGCTTCTGTAATTCTATATTGAGGGTATGCTGCTTTTCACATGAAGAAATTAGGACTCCGGGGATATTTTGCATGTAATCCAATATGCAAGGATGTGTTATCTCTGTGGCCATTTGGAATACAGAGAAAAAATTCCATTGTCTCTCTTTAATCTGAGAAGGTAGATTGTTCTTTCGTACTTTGTGCTCTGCAAACCATACATTTCATAACCCTGAATGTGTTCCTCCCAAAGCAGGATCAGTGCTGGTGCTGGCAGATGAATTGCATAACTCTGGTACATGTTTCAGCATTGATAGATACCCTTTTCCAAGAGGGAGAGGGATTTATTCTGCAGTTATGTTGCAGAGAAGCTGGGGGGCAATAAAAAGAATTTTCCTGCTGCAAGTGCCACAGTAGTTTTGAGTTTAGGTGTGTATTGAATAGCTGGACTCCTTCCTCCTGGCACTGATGAGAAAAAGAGTTTTGCTAAAAGATCGAACAGTGCAAGAAAGTTTGTTTCTATGAAACCTTTAAATCTGGTCAGGCAAACAGTTGTCTGGCATGGCTGTGACTGCCTTTTGATGTCTAGTTTGAAGGTGCAAATGTTTTTATGCTACCTAGTACTCAGATATTGATTATATTAATTTTCAACCTACAGTTGAAAAAATCAGAAATGTATTATCTTATAAAATATGAACTTTTCCAGTTAGGTATAAATGAACATATTGAAGCATTCAGGAGATTATTTTTTTCTATAAATTTGGATCTGCATTATGATTAAAATAAAGTGCCTGGTGAAATTAAATTCACATATTTAAAAAGAAGCCTCAATTCCCTTCCTCTCTCACTCTTCCTACACATTATTCATCTGGTATGTGAAAAGCTGTTCTGTGGCTTCCACACAAAAGCCAAGCGAAAAGAAAGCCAGAGATGTTTTAGTTAAATAACGATTATTTTCAGGATCCTTTTAAAGCACAAAACAAAATGTTCTCCCGATATTGTGAAAATATATAGGTCCTTTCAGATAATCACATGCTGTATACCAGAAAGCCACTATGTTAAGAGCACATTATTAAGATTTTAAAGGCAAGCACTAGACACTTAAGAAATGCCAGAATTATGGTTGTCTGTGCATTGTGATGCAGCCTTAAAGTGCACGTCACACACGTTTTTCTCCAGTAATCTGTGAAGGCAGAAGTTATTCACATATTCAGAAGCTTTTCTGTAGTGCCCATCACAGCAGTGCCTGCTCCACAACAGCTCCAACGAGCTGGGGCTGGGGTGTCCCCCTCACACAGTGCAGGAGTGTGCAGAGCATCGCAGAGACCTTTCCAATTGCTCATTTGGATTGCCTCACTTGAGAGGTGTTTGCTGTGGTTTTCCAGACCCGTTAGATAAGGCAGCACTTTATGTGCTCAGAGAAGAATTCTTACTGAATTCTCTTGTGGGTTCTTAACTACCTGAAGATTCACATGTCAACTGGAGGTTGAAGATGAGCACCTTGTTTAAGTGACTTACTCTTTGCCCCACCCCAAGCAGTCTGGCGGGGGAAGGAGAGAGAACCCACTTCTCCAGGGCCATCTCCATCTTCCTTCTTCCCTGACCCCTTCACACCTTTTGCCTATAGAACATTGCACTAGGATTATGTAGCTCACAACAGGCACCTGAGAGTTCTAGTAAAGACTTCAGAACATAAATTAAAACAGCCCCAGACCCTTTGCCACAAAGATCAGCTTCTGTTTTGTCAGATCTACTGCAGAGAGTATCCAACTGAAGCAGCAGGTGGGGATGAGGGAGAAACCTTTCCCAGCACCGATCAGGCATTTCCCAATAGAGAAGCAGTGTCAGAAATTTTGGATTCCATTTGAGGCTCTGGAGGACAGTGTGCTGTGAGTTCAACTTGTTTCATTCCTAGTAGTGCCAATCTTTATACCCTGATAATCTATAGTGGCTATGCTGAAAGCCTGAAATGTTATACATTGGAGCATGCTCTGAATGGTCTATTATTATTGATATTATGAGTTGGTAAATTATGCTTGAGTAATTTATGGATCTCAAATGGCTGCAGATCACTTGTCCACTACCAACTCCTTTTTTCTGCTGGAAATTTGGCACTATTTTGCAATTATAAAGCAACCCTGAATGTGATTTGTGTAAGTTTTGTAGGGTTAAAAAGGAGTTGATTTGTAGAAAACCTCATGGGGTACCATTATGGTATTTACTTCAGCATGGTCTTGTCCCAGTGAAAACTGCCCAGTACAGCCTCAGACTTGTGTGGCTGGAACACTTTCCCTCACTCTCCTTGTGCTGTTTGAGGTGAGCAAACCTCAACTGAGAATAAATAAAAGATTTCCAGTTTTGTGTTAGTGTTTTCCTGCTCTGTGGTTTAGACCCAAACACTTAACAGGCTGTTGTGGTGAAGTGAGGGAGTGGAGCACAAAGCTGCTTGGAGGAAGAAATCTACTTACCTGGGGAAATAGGAATGTTTTTCTTAATGAACGGGCATTGTCTGAAATCTGATTAAGCACATAAAGGATGAAAATCCCAAAGGCCCGTGTGGGGAGCTGAGTTGGCTGTGCTGTTTGATTGGGAGCAGCCCCTTTACCTCAGCACTGCACTTTGCTTTTGCTGTTTCTAATCTCTACAAGGAATGTCTGGGAGAGGGAACTTTGCAATGGTAGGACATTTTCCATCCTTTTGTGCACTTTAGGATAAAGATTCATTTTTGACTAAAGCAGCTCTAGGGAACCTAATAGTGAAACAGCTTTAACTGAATTAGATGAGTGACTGATCTGATTTACACAAGAGTTCCTACTGTGACCTGGGAAAACGTTCTCATTGTTTCCAAGAACTGAATAAAAATATTCTATTTTAACATACAATTTCTGAAAGTCATGGAAGTTTTCATGGCACAAGAAAATCTGTGAATGTTTCTAATATTTATGAAGGCACTTTCAATTGATGTGTATTTTTTAACTTAATTTGTACTGGAGAGTCCTGTGGCAGATCCTCAGTTGATATAATCAATAATAGATCCACTGATTTCATAAGAGCTGAAACAATTTATAACACTGATAGTGAATCTGCCCTTGAAAAATTAGTTTTGAAAGTGCTTAGTTGTCTGTGGTAGGAAAAAGTTTTGTGGTTAAAATACTGGACTAAGGGAAAGGCCTGCTCTTTATCCAGTTTTTCAAAACTTTGTGAAAATCATTAAAATCTGTGCCTGTCTGTCTTCTAAAGCTTGACTAACCTCTTTTAGAATATTTAAATTGCAATCTCTTCAGAAAAACATTCTTATTTATCAATTGTTTTTTCCAGCTTGTATCTTGGAGCTCTAAAAATCCCCCAAACCTGCCCTGCAGATGTTACAACAATATTTGTTAAACTCTAAGAGGCAAGTTGCAAAAAAAAACCACACCCCAACCTTCTTATTTGCCATCAGTGTAGATAAGGCTGAGCCACATCCGAAGAGGGGCTGGTTTGCTGTGGGTGGTGATCACACAATAATCGTGTTATGACAGAGATGTAAAACAAGAATGAAGATGTCAGAGCTACCTAGCAGCAAGTGTAAATTTAATCTTAAGATAAAAGCATATCAAATATACCCCAGTGGCTTATTGCCAGAGATGCTAATTGGAAAAAGCTGTATTATGCAAAGCCATTTGTTCCAAATGGCTCTTCAGGGACCAGGTTAAGGCAGAGTTTCCCCTGTGTGGTTTGGTCTTGTTTACAGAGGTTGTTAATATTTGCATAACCAGCTCAGTGAAAAAATATGTCAAGCGAATAAAATAGACTGAAATGTGACTTTGGAAGTTTCAGTTTTCACTGCAAAAAAAGACATTTTAAGGAAAAGCTGTAAACTGCAGACTGTACCAATCAATAATAGAAGATTACAATTGCCCTCATAGAGCCTCATCACTGTCTCTTCAGGACAAGATGTAGGGGTAAATAATTTTGGACTCAGTAAGTGAGTGCTTTATCAAACAACAACCTTAGAGCCCACAGGAAAAGATACTGTTCTGAATTTCATCTGGGCTCAGTTCAAAAGGATTTAAAAGGGTAACAGCCAAAACACAGTTGTATTTTGGAGGGATAGGAGGCCCAGTGCATCCATGGGCTTAATTTCTAGAAAAGAAACTATGTAAAAATGAGGTTATTAGATAAAAAAAGGAAACCCTAAAATAGTCCAAAAAGCTAGATGTCTACAAGATGCTTTAAGTTGATAAAAATAGAATGATTTGAAACCCAGGTGAAATATATGCCCATAACTCAGGATTGAACTGTCATAAGATATTATGAATGGCAATGGGAAACTTAAGGAGATACTGCAGGGAAAAGGTTGGTATTCAAAAATTAAAGTTTGCCAAAATGAAGATGGAAACTCTGTGCATCTCTCTCATTTCCCCTTCCCAGCACTAAAATGGTGCTGAAGAGCTCCTGTCACCGGGAAGGATCCTCCTGCCAAAGCTACTGCCAGGAATGTCCTCTCTATTAAACACACATCCATCCATTATCCTAAGGCTCCCATGGACACTGCGAGTGATAGTCATACCTTTCAAAGTAAATTAAATTTCTTGTATCCCTTTTACTCAGAGAGGATAAATGAAGCCCAGAGGGAAGGAAAAGGTTGCTCAAGGCCACCAGAGAAGTCAGTGGCAGGACTGCACAAAGGGGAAATCAGCAGTTCTCTCAGGTTTGTGCTCTCTTGGCCCGTGCACAAGACATTCTTTACAAAAGGTGACACCAGAAATGTAAATAATGTAGCAGTTATTGTCTGAAAAAAACCCACTCTGAAGTATAAATACCATAAAACTTGTGGTTGAATCCTGAGCTGGCCACGCTGTGTGTGTGAAAAGATTAATTAATTTTTCCTGATAAGGACTTACACAAAAATAAGTGAGCTGCCCCCGAGCAACCCCTTTCCTCTCCATCCAGCTGCCCTAAACCACACTCAGCCACACCACCACAAGTATTTTTGCTGTGCATTTACCAGCTGCGTTGCCACGTGTCAGTGCAAATAAATGATGCATCTTTGAAGTGTCAGGTGTGGGAGTGGTGAGGGAGGAGCTGTGAGAATCGTTTCCCCTGCTCGGCAGGTGGCCCAGCCCGGCTGAGGGTGCACGAACTGTCGGCTCAAGTGGAGCTGCTTCCAGCACTGGGAAGTGACTTTGGCAGAGTGCTTTTGCCTATCAAAAGCCAAACAACACACACCTAATAGTTAATTGCCTAATAAATTCCTGAGAAATTGCTGAGAGGTCACGGGCAGTGCCGCCACATCCTTCCTGCCCGTTGTGCAGCGAGAAAGGTGTGGGGAAGGGAACCAAGTGCCTTGTGCCACAGCAGCTCCTGGAAGCACCTCTGTGCTCCTGCCCTGGACCCTCAGTGACATTCTGTTCCTCAGTGTCACCCACCTCCCAGCGGGGCCAGAGCAGGGCAATTCTGGCTCTCCATTCTGCACTGAAGTTGCACGAGGTGCTTTGTTATCCTAAGTCCCCCCTCTTCCATATGCAGCTCCCAGTTTGCACTCAGTCCAGTGCATGTGTGAGCTGGGAGCCTCCCCCATTGTGCAAACTGGGTAATGAAAAAACCCCAAAAATATCTAATTAAACATCAATTATGCAGTGAGTAGAACTGCATCAGTTTATAAATAGTGTCCCTGGATCTCCCCTGCTGGATGACACAGGATTACTGCTGGGAAATCTTGGCAAATCTTTGAAATCCTGCAAAACGAGGCATCATCAGGCAGCATAGAAAGAGATGACAAAGAGAGGAGGAGCCTGGGTAGAGACAGGAATATGAGATGCCTTATTAACAGAAAGATGAATTTTAACCTGCAAATACAGGTTTAAAAACGGCAAAGGTGATCTCCCACTATTTAAATACGTGGTACCACAATCCCTTCTCCCTTCAAAGATGTCTCAGTTTTAATAGATTATCTGACATTTAAAAATACAAGTGTGGAGAGAGTTGCTAATATATTTAGACTGGGGAGCTTCATTTTGGTCATCTCTGCCTCTAGCTTCCTCTTAAAACATTTAATAGAGCCTCATTCCTCTTGGCTTCTCTGAAGTGGGGATTTTAATTTATTTATGCTGATGAGGAACTTTTCAATATCCTCTTCCCCTCTTGTCACCATTACAGAGAAGAGGGCAGTGATTTTTGAAGGAAACTGTTTTTTATCTGGAACATGCAAAATTAAAAAGATACTGGAAAATGCAGCATAATTCAGGCTCACAGCACTCTGGAGACCTAGTTAAAGAATACCTGCTAATGGATTAATTTTTCATGCTCCACATGTGCAGAGGGATGTATTTCAGGGAATATATTAGGCCTACAATATAAAATCAATTTCAAAAGCAGTGTGATGAAATGGTAGAAGCTTGACCTGATGAAAGTAGTAATTTGTTTGAATATCCCCTGATTTGTTAAATATACAACAAATGCTCGACTTCACCCCTTGCAGTGGTTGAAGAGGAAAATGCAACATGTAACTAATCTGACAGTTCTTGTAATATTTAATGCAACCAGCCCCCTCTCAACCTTCTGTTTCTGGTTAATATGTTTATATATAACTTGGCTACCAACTGTTGCTTTAAAACTAAAACAAAGGGCAGGGTTAATTCGTAGGAAGGATGGGTCTCTCCATATCCTGTGTTCCCTTGAGGCTGCTTTTGCCAACTTTCTCCAGATTTGCTCACCAAAGTCTTTCAGATTTACCCCCTGGTCCTTCTCTGTTCTTTAATTTTCTCTAAAGACAGTCCACTTCCCTTCCCAGAAAATCTTGAGATTTTCTTACAAGTCATGTAACTTAAATTAAACCATGGGTTATTGAGCCCTTATGACTCACTTTACCAAGCTCTGCTGAAAAACCATGTGGGCCAGGAAATTTAATTAGTTTCTATTGTCTATTTGCAAAATCTATTAATGTTCTTCAAGAAGAAATGAGCTCTGTCACTCACAGAAAACTGAGCTATCAGACCCCAATGTTATTTTTGCAGCACTGTATTTTTTTCCCAGATTAGATCTCAGGCTATTACAAGATTACCCAGACACGATCACCCAGCACCACTACCTGGCAGCACTTTGGAAGATGAACAAATCTATTCAGGTATCAGAAACGTTCTGAATTTCTGAATTTTGCTTTTGGAGAATAAGCCTTGAATATTTGATCCATGTGCAACCCGTGAACCAATAGTTCAAAAGCCAGATAGCCAAAGAGAGTCATCCTTTTCCCTTGCCCCTCTTCCACTGTTAAAAAAAAGGAGACAGGCAGGTAAATGAAATTTTCAAGATGATGTTACAATTAAGACATCTAGCCATGGTAATAAAGCCAAAGGAGTCTTTCCTCTCTCTGTCTGCAAGTCAAAAGTCTTTTCCCTTATTTTCAGTGGCAGAGAAATCCCACTGGGCCTGTGTGTGGCACAGACAGTGCCCCGTGGAGACTTCACCTGGTGTGTTACACCTGCACTGCCACTGCAAAGGAGCAAAGAGCCCTGCCCAAAGCACAGGGAAACAGCAGCATCCTCTCACCTCTCCCATTGCCCCAAACAGTGACAGTGTCTCCCAGGTTTTCTTATTTGTCTCAGGAAGATGAAAAACAGGCAGTAACTCCCTTTCAATACAGCGTTTAACAATCATCTGGAAGGTGATAATGCAATACTTCGGAGAGATTAGCACACTGAAACTCCCAAAACAGCAACTGCAACAATCTGCAAAGCCAGAGGAGGCAATTTATCCCAAAGGACGCACCATATTATTTTCTTCTGAGCGTACAATTGCACAGCAACTTCCCAAATACCATTATCAATGCACACACAAATATATATATCTGTCACTCCATAACTACTGAAACACAATTTGATGCTTGTTCCACTGGGCTACCTTTTAAAAAAATAGTTCACATCCCTGAATAACATGTAGATTTTAGGGATCATCTATAAATGGGGGGCTAATATTTAAATAGCCCACAGTGCATCTGTATTGTGATCTACATAGATCTGGTCTACATAGTTCTCACTTTTCACTCAGTCGGGAAGGGAGCTCTGCCCTGAAAGACAGAGCCCAGCTTAAGAGGGCAGAAAATCCCAGGAAATTTGCACTGAACATTGCTGAAAAACACTTTGAAGGTGCTTGTGAAATTCTTTGAAAGATTGAACAGGGGTATAAAAATGAACTTTGGTTATTCAAAGTAAACAGCACAGGAAGAAAATGAGTATAGTAAGAAGAGAAAGGAAGTGTTTACTTTTTATGTTTCTGCTCATTAAAAGTATGATTAAATTGAGAAGGGGAGATAAGGTAGAGCATGTGTCATGTATTTGCACTGAAGATAGCCAGGCTCATCTTATTTGACTTCAAACTGAATTCCGCTGTAGCTGTGCATCCTAATAGGGCTTGATTTTATTAAATGTCATGCTAGAAACTATTACTTTGCTGTGTTTGTATGAAGTAGCTGCTGGTGCCATCCCATCTGTGCCTCAACCCTCATTAACCTCTGCTCTTGTGTTCTACAAAGATGAATCTATTTTGAGAAGAATCATGGCAAGAAATGATGCTTTTTTAGTGAATTCTCATTCTGCAAATTATGAGAACTGTGGAGTTGTCTGTGTGCACTAATTTAAGGCCACAGTGCCAAAGGGGGACTATTCACTGAGCCTGCACAAAGACGTGCATGGCCATCCTTGCTGTGGGTACACAAGTGAGAGTGGTGAGAGCTGCCCAAGAACAGCCATTCCATGATTCATGTCTACAGGTGTGGCAAGTACAGCTCAAATTAGGACTTAATATGCAGATACTTCATGTACAGCTGCACTCTACAGTCCCTGAAGATGTGCTTCTGACAGTCAGAGCAGACATTCTGCACCCCAGTCGGGTTTGTTAAAGACCCCAGTTCTGTTACCTGTTTGTGCATCTTCAGCTGTCTCACTGCAGACCTCAGCACCTCTGAATTGTGAGCGGGATAAGGTACTGTGTCCCTGGGCAGCTTTGGGGAGCCTCCTCAGCCTGTGACCACAATGAGAACGTGCTGGGCTCCAGGACTGAGCAGCAGAAGCTGAAAGGCAAAGAGCTGGGCCGATATTCAGAGGTGAAGGTTCTTTCCAGCACCGGATCAACCTGAGACAGCTGTGTTTTAGCTTTCCTCCTCTGAAAAGCACTTGGGTGTATCATTACAAAACAATATTATGTAAGACTCAGCTGTTATGTTAAAATAACAACTGGCAAACATGACATTAATACATGATACTGAGCCATTTCCTGTGGGTTTTTATAATACTTAATGATCATGAAGCATCCAGGTTAGTATGGAGGACAAGATCCTGAGGACCACTTGACTGAAGGATTTGTATGTCTTTACAGTTGCCATGGGAAAATTTATTTGCTGAGTGCCAGAGGGCATTGTGGAAAAGAGAGTTGTTTTCCTTCTTAAATGGTCAAAACATAAGTTAAACCTGCCTTTAGGCAGGCTCAGTGTATCCTGAAGCCACGCTGGAACATTTTCAACAAATAAAAAAAGTTTGCAGTTTGAAACAGCAACATTTGGGTTGGTTTTTTTTTTTTTTCATCTGGCTTTGCCAATTTTGGCTTGGGAGATGCTTAACTGTCAAAGCTTTTCACTTTTAATGTTGCCTAAATCCAGAGTAGCACTGCCCTTCTCCCCTTGCCCTTCTGCCAACTCTGGGGGGACGGAAACAAAAATAAAGAAAAAAAAGAGAGCAAACAGAAAAAAACCAGAGGAGAAAACTCTCAGGAGAGGTGAGGAGAGCTAAAGAACCCTTTCCTGGGAGCTGCAGTTAACTCGTGTTTCCAGTCCCACCACTGTGCACTTGGGCACTCGAGCATTAGAAATATGAATGCTCGAGACAGTGCTGTAATAGATGCCAAAATTTAACTTCTAACTTGTGCCTTGTCTTGTTTGCTTTGAAAGTCATCCCACATGTTCCTGGCTGAGTTAGATGCATTATTGAGAAGGGGTTAGGAACAGCCTGGCTGAGCCAGGCACTGGGCTCTGCTGGGACATGGCTTGACAAGATCTCTGATGCCGACTGTGCCATCCTAAAATCAAGCTCCCAAACCCTCTCTCACTCTGACCTACAGGAGAAGTAGCTATTTTATGATGCAAATCCATATTACCAGCAGACTCCTTGACATTTGTTTTTTAAATTTTCAACATGCAGTTATGTAATACAGTGTGTAATACTGCATGTAACTTATGTACAGCATAGATATGATATTAGATACAGACTATAGAATATCTGCTGCATTTGGGAAGGGTGGAGCATACATGCTATAGTGCATAAGCCAAAAGTTCAAACAAAAGCTAACCTGAGGAGAGGGTGATGTGTTTTGCTCTGAAAGCAGAGCTGTTCTGCACCAACCTGGCTGGCTGAGGCTGCATAGCAAAGGTGAAAATCCTCTCCTTGCTGCTCATGTATCAGGAGCTGCTGTTGAGAGCTGAGGTCACTGAGCAGAAGTGATGTGTGCAGAGGCTGGAGCCACCATGTGATGTCTCATTTTGGTTCCTGCCACCCAGACCTGAGGCTGGGGCTCAGGCAGAGACGTTGCATTGGTGTCACGTCACCTTCTGGCCCTGCCAGGCTCTCCCTGAGGGGTGACGTTCACACCGGCTCTGTGCACGAGCACTGGTAACAGCAGTGCTGCTTTCCTGCACATCAGGCATGGGCAAAGCACCATATTTCTGTCAAATCAGCCAGAGCTGTGAGATACTTTTTGCCAGCTCTGTGCTTTTCTGCCAGCTGGGGGATGACAGACAATGCTTGGTATGTGCAAGTAGTGCAGGCAAATGATACCTGATCCAGCAAGAAACTTGCAGGAACCAGGCTGGTAATCAGTGCATTTTAAACATTTGGGAAGGCAGAATGAATTTCTACTGGATCTGAATTTTGTACCACTGGGACTGTGATCTTTTTGATCTGGTACTAAATGCCCTAAAACTTGATTTATTGCATACCAGCCCAAGACTTCATAAAGCAAGGTCTACTTGTGTCTGTGTTTTCTACCTGTGGAAGGAAAGTTGTGTTGGGGGATATGAGCTGCTGTATCTAATCCCATGCCATGCACACATCATGGAAATACAAACCTCCTCCCATCCAGCACCCTGCTAACGGAGAGTGCTGCTCAGCTCTCCATTTTAGAGCTCACAGCCTTACAAATGCTGCACAATTGGGTTTGGGTTGCTCAGAGACCTCTAGCACAGTGTCCCCTATTCACTTTACAAATATCTTGTCTCCATTTCCTCACTAAAGAAAGAACAGGATAATAAGATGTATTTCATTTCAGTTCTAGCCACTCTGTTTGGGATTGAGAAGGTCTATTGTGAAGCACATGTTTTGGGTGACATGCCCATGTGTTTTTGCAAATACAATCTCTGGGTGATCCTGCCAGGAAGGCACAAGACACACAACTCCCATAACTCTGGAGTGAATTCCTAGAACAGCACCTGGGTGTGTGGTCAGTGTGTGAGGGAAATCACCCAGAGCCAGCACATGTCAAGGAAATACAGCCTCATGGATCAGGTGCCTGGAAGCAGGATATGAGCTATCCAGTATAAAATGTCCCTTTAAACTCCTGGGGAGGTGTTCAGTTTGCTGATTTACTGTGACAGGAATTCTTAGCCTGGTGCCCACATGAAATGTCATCCCAGCCAGTCTCAGTTTCGTGCCTCTGCAGGAAGATTACAGGGACACAGCAACACCTGCTCTGCTCATCATGCTCTTGGGTCAGGGTCAGGCTTTGCTGCTGCTTTAGCTGGGCCTCTTTCTGGGCAGGAAGACAAACCTGGGGTTTTGGGGGCTGCCAGTCTGGTGTCCTCAGATTTGGTTCCCTCCACACAAGCTGAGTGGGCTTCTAGCAAGGATGTGGGGACAACATGCAACTGTGTGGGGCAGTGATGCCTTGTCTGTCATCCTGGCTTATCTCCACATAAATGTATGCATTTTAAAGCCATATCTGAACTCAGCATCCAAAGGATGTACTGATAGCCAGATGTCAGAGTCATAATTTTTTGTTCTTTCAAGCTTTTCCCCAGTAGCTTTAAATAGAAGAATAAATTTTTCCACAGAGAAAGAATCTTCTATTAATAGCATTAGATCATTTCAGCACTTGAAAGGAAGAAATTAGTTGAGTTTTTCTTAGGGTTTTTTTAATACTTTTTAAAATATTGTAAGTCCTTTTATTGTGCAGGCAAGAGCATCCGCCTTCAGAGTTTTAATTACTAGGGAAAAAAATTCTCTGAGTTCAAAAAATAAAAATAGTGAATCAGAATATGTGAAATGACTTAAAATAAACATCTTCAAACAATCTGGCCCTATGTGTCAGTTCTTTCTCATGCTTTGATAATCTCCTCTCCGTTGTTGAAACAGCCTTACACAGATTGCACAGGAGGCCTGAAGCTGATGGAAAAGCCTTCTGCTTACCCAGGGCAGTGAATTGCCAATAAGAGGTGATGTTCTGCAGGGCAGTCTCAGCAAATCTCCTCACTATATTTTATCATAACTGAGAAGATTTGGCCAGTTCCACTCCCCTGATCTCACATTCCAAGATCTCTCCTCATTCATTTAAGGAAATGAGAGGAAAACAATCTGTGTAGGCTTCACTGCCTTTTCCAAATAAACTTTGTTATCCTCTTATGTAAAACACTAAGATATTCCAAGTGGCAAAGAGCTTTAGACACAACTTCACTAAAAAGCAAAAACATCAAGCATGTTTTGTTCTGCAGTCACAGAAATTCCAGTCATTTATAGCAATGAATGGGCAATGTCAAAGGAACATATGGTATTTTTAGCTCTGCTTCATTACCCAATGTTGTAAATGAATCCTGAGGACTTGTAACATCTAAAAGCTTTCTTGGAGAAGAAAGGCTTTTCCTGCATGGTCTTGATTAAAGTCAGACTATTCCTGAAACTGCCCTGAGCAGGGAGAGAAGGGTGAGGACTCAGACCTGCACAAATGGTGAAATGACAGCAAAACCAGGGCTGTGAGAGCAGAATGTGTATTGAGAAGGGGAGGGATAGTGAGGAAGAGAACAGTCTCTGACAGGGGGAGGTGATTTCAGTGTCTGACCTAAGCTCTGTTAGAGACAGATACGCTCGAGCTACCGTGACTGAAACAGGGCAGGGAAAGGCAGAATGAGACATGCTATAAATGCCATGAAGCTCACAGGCACATTTGATACCAACATCCACAACAGTCTTTTAGTTTTGTGTTTGCTGTATGAAATCGTTTGACCTGCCAGTAAATCTGGGCTGTGATGAAGCTGACCTTTCTTTCTGTTTCCTCTCTTTACTGCACGAGATCCTTGACCTGGTTTGCTCTGCTCAGTCTAGACCTGTGCCAAAGTATGAGGGATCTGGCTTGTTCTTAACAAAGTTATGGCATTTCAGAATGAAGGATGGGTTTCTGCAGGAGCTTCCCCCGTTGTTTCTAAATATTTCAGAGGTAGCTTCAAGCAGAGATTTAGGTTGGATGTATCTTACACTGCATAGGAAGGAAGAGGCAGTGGATGAACATATTATCTTGGAATAGCATGGATCAGTGTGGCAAGCACTGAACACCCTTCCAGTTCTTATAAAAGCCTGTGGATTTCAGAGTTTCCTGGAACATCACAGGACCAAGTCCAAATTATGCCTAGACCAGTGAAATTCAATACCATCATTACACCAAACAATCTCCAAAGTCAACAGCAGTCTGAAATCTCTGCAAATGCTGAAGAACAATTACATGAATTTCAAGACAGTGAGATGGAAATCCTCAAATATCTTGGTTTTTATTACCCTCATAAGTAATCTCTTTTTGCAGCAAAGATACTGGCACTTCCTCTATTAATTCCCATGTAGCTTTCTGGCACTAAAGAGCTTTCAGGAGGTTTTTGTGGCTTTTTAGTGGTATACCCCAAACCACACACAGGCTCCCTCCTAGGGAAGCAGTTATTACAATACTGGGGGGGGGTTCTTGTTTCCAGCTCTCCATGACTCATGCAGGCAGCTGAGAACACAGTTAAAATCTGAGTGCTGAAAAGAAACTGAGAAGAGGGAGTAGTTATTCCACTTCTCGTTCTCTTGGAAGAACTAAAAAATACATAAATTTAGGTCAGACAGGGTAAAAATATTCCATGCTGGTTTTCCTTCCATGCTATTTGGGCTTTGTGAGACTTAGAAAAACAGGCCCAGGATATGGTTGAGGTAAGCAAGACTATTATTTACTTGTTTAATAAAAACCTCATGCATTGAAATAGAAATTCAGTTCATATTCTATGGTGGTTTTAAAATCATAGTTTTGTCACAGATCTGGTTATCCCTTTTGCGTAAAAATAATAAATTAAAAATTAAAAACCTAAGAAAACAAGAGGAGAAAGTAAATATTCTTGCTGATGAAAGGCAAATGTTAGAAAAACATTCATTTGAGGTTTCCATCTGAAAAAACATGTCCTGAGTGCAAATCAAGAGCTGGAGACCAAAGAACTGCCTTGGACTGTTAGCTTAAAAAATGTGAATTTAAAACTCACGGCCAGTAAAATTAACAAAGAGAGAGCCTCCTGACATGCTCTAGTTTTGGAAATGGTACTTATTTTTTGTTCCTTTGCATAACCCCCGACCAGAAGTGTAATCATGTGCTCCCTGGACTCTGAATATCATAAAATCTCATAAATTATCTTTTTGTTTCCCACACCAATACATGATAAACTTGAGTCTGTAAATGCAGAACCAGAGTCACCTTGTCTGTTCAGCCAAACATGCACAGCACGATTCTGAGCAGCAGTTTCTCTGGGTGTGTGTGGGGGTGTGTGTGTGTCTCTGTGTGTGTGTGTGTGTGTCTGTGTCTGTGTCTGTGTGTGNTTTGCTGTCCCAGGGCAAACTGAAGTCGCCCCACATGCACCGTGCTGGCCCCAGGCACTGAAGGTTTCTTGACAAAGCCATGGGAAAATTTATTAGTAGGAAAATCTTGTGCAACTCTGAGTTGCTCCAGCCCCTCCTGTTGGATCCACAGGCTGGGCCAGGGTGAGCAGGACAAGGCCTGATGCATCAGCCACGTGGAGACACTTTGGGAAACCTCCCAGCACTTCAGGGCAGGTGTGGAGAATTTTACCAATGCTGCTATAGGGTTTTAAATGCAAATGCTGCCAGGAGACTTAAAATATCCAAAAAAGCCATTTCTCAGCAGTTATGATTTACATTTCAGTTTAGTTTGTACCTGCTTTGAAAATGTTCGTGTTCTATCTCCTTACTACCCCTGTATTTTCATTTAAGGTGGGAGCACGGCAGTCATTAAATATCCTGCTTGTCCATACCATTGCCTGATATTCCTAGAGATAGGAACCATCTGCAGACACATTGCTGAGGTCTATTCTGTGACCTCTGAAGTTGTAAGCAGTACAACCTAACTAGCCCACAATTTTTCTCCTTGTAAAGAACTTCAGTATTAAAATGGTCTTTGAAACATATCTCTCTTGTTCTACCAAATGGAACCATTTCAATAAATGACCACACTGCAGTTTTGGACTTGTTTTTAGCAACAGTTGTATAGTTTGTGTTGAAAGAATGTTTTATGAAATAAAAAATCAATACATAACTCAATCCTTGCACTGAGCTGCATAAAGACTCACTCCAGCTAAGAAACCAGTAGAGCTCTGGTTGAATGCAGAGCCCTTTCTCAGCTAAATTCAGTGTATTCTAAACCTTAGCAATTACAGTAAATTGGCTTCTCTGTCACAACCACAACATCATTCTAGCAAGTTTGAAACTGCCATTATATGTTGATTTATGCACAACAATTTCAGTGATCCTAAAATGTGCTGAGGAAAGGCTCTGGGAAGGTATCTGCCACTCTGGCCACAGGGACATAGAACAGAGAAGTGGAGTATAAGGACATTTCAAATAAGCTTTAATATGGGCTAAAACACAACTTCAAAAATGTAAGAGCTAAAGTCTTAATGCAAGTCAGTGACTTTTGGTACCAACAACTCACAGGAATTTGCATGTGGGATTAGGGGCTTTTGACTGTTGCAGTTTAGTAAGAGAAATAATGACCTTTATCCTTGCTCTGGAAGCAAAACACAGGAATTCTTTGTTTTTGGATGGGTGGTTGTTTAGTTTGGTTGGTATTTTTGTTACAGCGAAGGACCTTGTTTGCTTTGCACTTTGTAAGGAAAGAGCTCGTTCTCTGTCGAGTCACAGGATCACACTGCTTAGCAAATGCACCAGAAGGTGTTGAGTCCTCAGCACCAGCTGCTCACAGACCCACTTCTATCCCTGCTTTTCATCCGAAGGCAGACACGCCAATGGATCACATTAGCAAAAGGAACTGCAGTTACTTCCAGAGTTGTTCTCCCTGCTCGGCTGCTGGGTGACAGGGAGAGTTAATGGACAGGCATTGCTGCTCTCCTGCCAAATTCTCATTTTGTTGTTCCATGTGGGACATTGTCTCTGTAATTTTCTGTTTCTTACACAGGGCAAGGATTACAACTCTGTAGTTTGTTTTTCCCAGTCCTGGAATGGAGTCATTCCAAGAGCTGCAGAGGAGACAGCTTCATACATTTTGAGTAATTTATATGTTTATTCTTCCTCTGAAGATCCTGCCATTCCCATTAGGAGTAGATTGTGGTCTTGGTTCAGACAAACAGTGATAATCACTGCAGTAAATTTGATAAGCAATTATTTCTCTTGGCCCTCGACCAGTGAAGAATTTAATTTTAGAAGGCATGTTGCAGTTTGGTTAGATCAGTGTTTTAAAGCCCTTACCCAAGCTTTGAGATAGTTCCATGTTGAGGCTCGTGTTAAATTTAATGCAGGACCGACCAGGTGAGAAGTGCCATTGCCCTTGGGGCTGGCAGCTTTCTGTGTGTGCAGATACGTGTCTTTGCAGAGGTGCTGAGGAAACCAGAAGGGTTTTGTATCTTTCTGTCTTTTGAGAACTGTTGAATATTTAGTATTATTGCTTCTGAAAAATACCAGTAGACAGTGGGATAAATGAATCTTCAAAACAATGCTCCCCTCAAAGTATTTCCTACATGTGTCTCATATTTACAGAATGTTCTGTGCAGCAGAGCAAACCATCCCTAGAAAATATTTAGCCATTCATTCTGGTGAGATGACCTCCCAAGAAAGGGTTCATTACAATTTACGTACCAACCAAGTGTATAAATCATTAGTAGCTTTAAAACAATTTTACAAGGAGCCAAATTGGATGCATAACCTTAGACAAAAGTTGAATTCAGTCACTGTGCCTGTTTTCTATCTACCTTTCCCTGTAGCTGTTCTGGTTTATGTCATATTTTTGTTGTCTGAGTACTTCTTCTTCCAAATCTCTGTCCTATTCTGGAGTATGCACCAGAGACTGTTGAATAATGTGGATTTGTTGCCAGTGGGTGCCAGGAAAGTGAAAGTGCAAAGCAGCAGGAGTGATAAAGGAGAAGGGAAAACAAAAGGCAGATGCTCTTGTGTTTCACAGAGCAGGAGTGTTTTCCATCTGCAGCAGTGGCACTGAACAGTGACAGAGCACCAAGAGAGCTGTGCTGTGGTTGAGGGAAGGAGGAAATTATGCATTAAATTACAAAGGCATAAAAGTGCACAGGACATGAGGATTTGATTATTTCTCAAACAGACAAGTTTGGGGTGGATATAAAGGGAGAGTTGATTGTATGTCTGGAAGAGACAGAGGCCCATAAGCTGAAGAAACTCAAAGCAGGCCAGTCCTGGGCCGTGAATCCCAGGAAGAAGCAGTGCTTGTGTCCCTGTTTGCTGACATGCTGCTCTCACACCCATGGCTTCCCTGGGTGTTCCATGTGCCTCTAAAGGTGCTGCTGTCAGGGATGAGCTGCAGTGCATGGGTTTGAAGGTGCCTCTTGGAGACAGCACAGGGTGTGTTTCAGTCTGCAGACTCCCCGAGGAAGCTATAAAAAACCATCCTTTCAACAGGTTTGCAGCAAGGCTACAGCTAATTAAACAACTGCAGGTGATGAAACACTGCTCCTGCAGTGCAGACAACAGCTTTACTACTCTGAGGACATGGCAAGCCTAATCCAAACCTGCCTGTGCTTCCTGGGTCTGGCTCCCTGTGTCCTGCAGAGCAGCATCTCTCTGAGAGGCTTTGGGAAACTGCCTGGCACTGGGAATTTGTTCCATGTATGTGGCACAAACCCCTTGCAGCTGCAGGAGGGACAGAGTTGGCACAGTGTGGCTCCCAGCCCTCTGCAGAGGCAGTGCCCATTTCAATGGATTTTTATTTGATTTGAATGGATTTTTTGTGCATCTCAGGAGATGCTGCTCTGCTGCCTGAGCCAGCTCTCCCTGGGTGACAGGCATGCAAATGGCAAGTGTCCCCTTTCAAACGAAGATATTGTACAGGCTCAGGTAACTGAATTACACAGCAATCCTTAATTAGCCTCATTTTCTTATTGTTACTTAGCTCTTATGAGACAAAGCATGTTGTGGGTTTCTTTATGCAAACACTGACAAACTTATTTTGTTAATGAACTGCTAATGCCACACCGTGCATTGTAAATCACAGCAAGTGGTACTGGGACTGACACAATGATCCAAAAGCATGAAAGGTTCCTGATTAATGTCTTTGCACCTTGGCTCACATGGTGGTAATGCTGTTAGGTGATGTGTCAACTTCCAAAAGGAACATTTTCTGGAAGACATCACAGATCTCAAGCATACAAAGAGTATTTTTATCTAAGAGATTGAGCTGGAGTTGCCACTTCCCTGCTCACTTGCCTTTGATAAGCATAATCTAGTTCCTTTCAGTGAAAGCTGGTTTTAAAATCCAAATACTTTGAAGGCAGGCTCAGCATGACAAAATGGAAATAAACTTCCCTGGAAGCACAGCCCCCTCCTACCACCCACAAATTGTGTTTCAGGGCTTTTTTCCCCTTCAATTAAAGAAAAATGTTAAATCATAATTTAACACACTAAAGAGCAGTGGAAATTATAGAACAAGGACATGGCAAATGTTTGAGTATGAAGTGAAAATGGAAGCTCACACTCTGGAGACCACACAGTAGACTTGCATTTTCATGCAGGGAAGTATGAAAACCTAATCAGGATTCATCCCACCCAGTAAAAGAAAAGTGATTGAGCCCAAGAATAGCCTTTGCTCAGGGGAAGCTGAACCCAGAACTGTTTCTGTATTCCCCTTTCTGCCATTTATCTTTGCATTTCCCCCCTGCCTTCATGTGTCTCCACAAGTCTGAAGTCTGCACAAATGTACTGTGCCAGATTTCCCCCCCAAGGTAACTGGAGCTGACGTAGTTACCACGTGGATGAACCTGGCCCACTGTCCATCTGCTTCCTTAGGAGCTTAAACTATTGGGGGGGATGAAATCCAAGGTGGGAAATCAAGAACATAAAGGATTACAGTAGGAGAACCTGCACCACTGACCATACAAACTCTAAAAATTTGGATAGATAAATAAATGCCTGAATTTGCACTTCAGTCCTGTAATTTTCCCATTTCAGTATTTTTCTGGTGTGACAAATATGATGTGTCAAAGTGACAATCTATGCCACGTAAGCAGCTTCACATCCAAAATCAGCTTATGATTACATTCACTAATGTACTGCAGGTACCTTTCTTTTTCTATATAGCTAAACTGTTAGAAAGTAGGTTTTCTGTTTTACAAAGGATTCTGTGTAAATTTTTTCCAAACCAACTGAAAATTATATTGAAACATTCACAGCTTTAAATACAAAGTCCCCTCAAATATTAAATAAATTTGAGATTCATAAAACAGTTTTTTTTTTCCTTTCCAATTTTAATTTCTAATTTTTTAACAGTCATTCAGAACTGGAAAAATGAAAATCCTATATATTCACAAAACTGAAATGGAAACTTCAAACTGGAACATTCCACTGCAGTTTTCTTTCAAAGAGAGTCAAGAAAGAGAGTGTGTCTGCAGAAATGCAGGTGACAGAAAACATTTTTAGAACAAGGAAGAGCTCCATCCCAGGAAACATCTAACTAGTGCAATAAAAAAGCTCCTCAGTTTGAATTCTGCTTTGCTGGGACATAACAGAAGTGTTCAAAGGCTCCCAGACCCCTATCCTGCATATTCAGTCTCTGAGATTAATTCTTTTAGGATGCTAAACCAAGGGAAAAGGGGATTGTTGCGGCTGGTAATTCTCTTTTACAATGTTCAGGATAGTCCTTACTCTGAACCCAAGACTGCCTTTCTGCCTCCTTTGCTCTACAGGTTTCTCTCCCAAGATAACAAGTAAGGAGCACCCCTGACATGTGTCTGGCTTGGTGACATCCTCAGTGACATCCTCCCTCACATCCTTTTCAGAGGCAGATAGGAATTCTAGGCAGCCCTGAAAGTTAGTGGTAAAGGCACCTCTATCCCAAAAGCCAGAAAGGTCATTTTGATTCCACTCCATCTCTACCCTCTGCAATGGACCAAAGGCAACCTTTTTTCACTTGGTGTCTGAGTTGCAAAGACAGATGCAATGACAGTAAGGGGGAAAACATGCAGAGCTGCATCACAAACCAATTCATCAGCAAACAGAGCACGCCTGCCTTACAAATTTGCCTGCAGCTCTTGTCTGCTGTGTTATTTTTAAACTGCCTGCAGGTTGCAGATTTTTCAGTGGTCCTTCTCCTACCAGTGTATACACAGGATTTAGCAAGGCACAAGTTCCATTACCATGAATTTAAGTTAACCAAAATTCCCAGCACATTAAAATTCAGCATTCTTCATCTTCACACAAACTTCTTGCTGCAATTTGTGTATTCACAAGAGGACATCCCATGCCTCTTACAGCCTGTCTCTGTGGCAAGGTCAGTGTAACTCAGCTCTGATGTTCCCTACTGCCATACATCAGCCTGCAGTTGCTGTCATCAGCAACCCAGAAATTTGGCTCATCATGAAAAGCCCAAGAAGATGGACCCAACTCACTGAGCCCAGTGCTCAATTTAACAACACTGTTATCACTCAGACATGATCATCTCAGCACCAGCTGCTGTACAAATGAGGGCTGTGTGCAGGCACAGGGCACTTTTCCATCACACACCCAGGACAGTTCACAGAACTCTCAGCAAACCTGCCCCACTTCTGGAATAGAGTCAGGACTTGACATGTGTAAATGGGAGAGCTTCTGTGTGCAGAAAACCTTCACAGTCATGGCACAATTCTTCCAGAGAAGGGACTAACTGGAAGAGTGGTCTATTTATGTCACCAGAGCATTTTAAAGAAGAAAGCAAGGGGTGTTATTCAGAAGCACCAATCGCCACAACTGCTGTTGATGTGAACAGAAGCTGCAGATGCTCAGACTTTCTGAGGGGTCAGACCCTGCAGCCAAATGTAATGAATATTATGGTTTGTTTGCTTCTTCTCTGTTGTTTGTTTGCTTGTGCAGCCCAGAGCTGCACTGCAGAGTCCTATTAGTTCAGAGCCTTTCCCCTCATCTGATTTGGGATGTCTCAGACCTGAAACCATTCACACTTGACCACTGTTTTGAGCTATGAAAATTACCCCAGCTGTAAGGAGCACTTGCCCAGCATCATCAGAGGGGCACAGCCACACTTCCTTTCACTTCCTTGACAAACACAGAGCAGAGGACAAGTGTGTGACATATAAGGGGTTTGTTTTGGAGCTGGAGCTCCTGCACAGATGCCTTTGCAGAGAATTTAAAGTAATTCTGACATAAATGGTCAATAAATTTCAGTCAGAGCAAATTCCTCTGGCCTCACAGGGCTGGTGACTGTGAGACAGTGTGGGACCAACTGCTCCTGTGCTGGGGAGGCTCAGGTGCCTGTGCTGTGGGTTAAGTGGACCCTGACACCGACTGTCACCCATCCTTCCCCACTGCACACAAGTTAAGCTGTTGCTCATTTCCCCACCCAGTTTGGAGAGTTGGGCTTTGGCTCTTGGCTGTTTATATTTTGCAGACATCCCCTGTAATTGCATGGCCTGGCCCCAGGCTCTCAGGCTCTGGGAGGAATAACCACATTATTCCACAGAACAGTTAGCATAATTAAAATATTGACTGCAGATTAAAAAAATGTGCTGAATATTTCACAGAGTGGTTGGAGGGTTGGCAAGCCTTGGCAGCTTGTTGTCTGCAGGAACTGGCTTCAGCATTCACTGCTGTATGTGGGAACTGCTTTTTGTGCTGTCAACTTCTTATCTCCCAAGCAGCCAACCCACAACCAGGGAAAAATGAACTGACTGGGAATGAGGCGCTCCAAGGACTTTCTTGTGATTCTTATTGCCAGTGAGACCATTTCCTTGTTATTTATGACTTCAGGACATCTGTCTTGCTGTGTCTCTATCTATTTTTATTTGTGTCCATCTCTCCAAATGCACAGTATAGGGACTGCATATGGTGAGAATGTACCAGGTGATAAATCCATTTGCTTAAGAACTGTTTGTACCATAAGAGAAGCATTAATAAAGTTAAAAAGCCCACAAAAACCTCCACTGGAACATTTGTTTTAGCTACTATTCCTTCCTTGGCATTTGATTTCTATTCGTGCTTCATCTGTAATCAAAGTCTAAGGCACAAAATCCTTACATTTCCACAACCAAGAGGGCAGAAGGGGATGGAAGAAACCCAGTTGACAGGGCTGGAAAACCACAGAAGGACTACAGGGCACATAGGGAAGGCTTGGAGTGTCTCCCCATTCTCTAATTTTTATGGGAACATCTGGGATAATAAGCACTGTTAGAGACACACAGGTTAGGGTTTCAAGGACTTCTTTGTCTTTGTACATCCCCTGCTATCTGGCAAAAAGGTAAAATGCTCTCATGCTACTGCAGTGTTAAACAAAGCATGTGGATGATGCCTAAACCACTTTGCAGACACCTACATCCTGAACTGAATGCAGTAACTTTCCAAGGTACTCCTTTAAATCAGCTTCCTACTTAATCTTCACTTACACGCTTGAGAGCCCCCTGGAATGGAGCAGCAGTGCAGTCTCACAAGCAGGGACCAGAGACAGCTGAGCTGAGACTGTCCTACTCCTCTGTAGCTTCCAGGGACAAGGCTCTGATTTACAGCTCTTTTGAGATGAGCTAATTCTGTGAACATTTCTATTCCCAGTCAAGAGATGTCACAAGAAATGGCCAAATGCTATTTTCTGAGGCTTCTATTACAGCTTTGAAGTGATCATAATAGCAAATTAATAGATCTCCTCTGCCATTTTCCATTCTCGTTGCCATTGCTGTAATCAAGAGTAGCTCTACTTCTTCAAAGCTTATTTCTGTGATACTTCTCATTTTTGAACATACTGTTAGGGAAGGGGAAGGATATCTTGGCACTCCAGCTGTGGTCTGTAGGCTACTGCCTTTTTTCTGTGCTATTTTCTGCTCTCAACTTAATACTGACCTCCAAACTGTAAATTATAAATATCACTTTGGGTAGACACCATGCTTTCAAAGGCAAAAAAAATATTTTTATGCACGTTTTAGATCTCTTGTAAATTAGACCCCAAGATAAACTCAGTGGGATGAGACAAAAGGTGCTCTAAATTCATTACAAAGGAAGAGAATGTCACTGGGCACACACGAGTGTGGGGGGAGTTGTTGCAGCTTTTCTCTGCTCTCATAGTTCACATGGCCAAGATTTGAGTTTGTCTCCAGTGAATGATTCATCTCTATTACCAGTATTTTCAAAATTAAATGGAAGAGGAGGAATGTGTTCATTCCCCTGCTGTGTTTAATAATCTTCCAAAAATTGTTTCCTGTTTACTTGGAAATCCCCACCTCCGTGCTGTGATTTAGACATTTGCACCCTGTTAACTTGAAAACAAAGCCTGGAAGATGCTGTATAGTTTTTATCTTGCAGTCATAAAGCAATTTATGATAATTCTGATGTTACAGAGAAAAATGCCTTGGAAATGTGCATACGTTCACAGCTTCACATTGCTCGTTTAAATCATAACCGATTGTTGAAAAAACCCCAACAAATTACTGTTAGTTTTTCTTCGTGTAACATGTCTGATGGCAGCTTTTCTTTTAACAATTACTGTGTTGGTGCTCAGCAAAGGCATCAATAACCCCATTTATGGCACTGTGCTGGTTTCCTCCATGGTACTGGTCAGCACTCAACTCTGAATAGTCAGTGTGTATTGTTTTGTGCAAGACTTGTCTATAACCAAAACTTAAAGTGTAGTTGCAAGACAAAATATTAAAAATACCTAAATTGATTTTCCAGCATTACTGCTGAATTCCTGTGGCTTGGCTGCACAAAAGGGAAAGAATTTTCCCCTTAGCTTCCTCAAGGAATAAATTTTCATCATAATTCTAAGATTTTACTTATGTAGCATATGTCAAACCAACTATTCTTATACAAAAGATTTGCATTAGCTCACAAAAGTCTGTGTTCTGTGTTAGCTTATGTGAAGAGTTCATTTAAAAGGCAGCAATATCCTGTGGCCTGAGAGCAGAACTGGAAGCTGGGAATTCCAAGGGGACCTGAGCTTTCTCACACTTGCTCTTAGCTTTTCATGAAGGTCTGTGTTTTCCTAAATGAACATTACATTTAAGGGAGTAACTGCAGGCCACGTGGGCCTGACTTACAGATGTGTAAAATTCCTCCTGCTCCCATTAAAGCCACAGAGAGCTCTCAGCTCTCCAAGTTTCTGAAGGCTGCGGTGCAGCTCTTGGAGGGGGAGAGTGACCATTGTCTTGGTGAGTACCAGGCATGGACAAAAGTAGGAAAGTGATGGAAAAAAGCATAAAGTGTACAAATTCAGCACACCCCCCTCTCTCTGAGCCCTGAGGAATCCATGAGCGAGGGCAGTAAGGGAGATACTGAAATATTTGGCCTCCAGGCAGGTTCTGTGCCAGGGTGGAGTGAAGGGAGCAGCTGTAGGAAGCTCTGGGGTGGCACAGAGAGGTTGAACACCTCTGGCTGGTGTCCCTCAGCCTGGCCACTGGTTCCAGCAGTGCAGAGACTGCCTTGCACTGCTTATTGGGATGACTAGACCCTGCTTGTTATCTGCTGAGCCTCCACCTGCCTCCCCCTTGGAAGTCAGTGCAGAAGCTGTTTGTCCCACAGCCACTCTCCTCTCTTCCCTCTCAGATGAGATGGAGCAATCCCCTGCAGTGCGCTCGGACTACTTGGTCTCAGGGATTCGAACTCCCCCAGTGAGGAGGAACAGCAAACTGGCCACACTGGGCAGGATCTTCAAACCATGGAAGTGGCGGAAAAAGAAAAACGAGAAGCTAAAGCAGACATCTGCAGGTAGGTGGGAAGGAGAGAGGGATCTGTGCAGAGCAAACCTTGGCTTGGGTGAGATTTGCTTGCACAGGACATGTTAAAGGTGGCCTGAACTAAACCCAATTCAGGGATTTCAGCATTCAACACGCTAAGAACACCGAGGGCTAGAAAGAGCCCATATATGTTGACTTCCTATATAATACAATACAGTACATTTAGAAGAGTCAAAATATGAGAGGGAAGCACAAGTCTTGTCACAGACTGTTTTCCATGGGCTGTCCCTTCTCCAAATAGACTACACAGTTATGGCCCCAAGTATCATCACCCCTTTTATTTGGGGTGAAGATTATATAGGTCACAGTAACATTATGAAAAGTGACAGGAGGGAGCCATAGCATGTGAAAAACCTTCCCTCCAGCAGCTGTCTTGGGGGGAAGTAGCCCAGCACACAGCACAGCATATGCCTCCTGGGATGTCCCAGGAGATCAGCAAGGAGACAAACTCACTTGCCTTTTCCTAAGACAGGATGGTGCAGCTCCCTCTGCTTGCTCTCATATCCCGTGGGAGTGTCACCATTTCCCAAGGCAGCTCCGAGGTGCCACATAAAACTGCGTGGAGGCTCTGCTATCCCAGTTACTCTGCACTCAGGGTGATCCAAAACAGGTCACATCATAAATCTCAGTTCTACATGTGCGTGGGTTTACAGCTGTTTTAACAAACAGGCTGACCAGGCCACTCTCCCTGAAACAAAATCCTTGCAGTTCTTCCCAAGCATGCAGCAGTGGAGGCCAGAGGAAATGTCCCTGTTGCATCTTTCTCACTCCATTATATGAGTCCTCTGTTCTCACTTGGTGCTCTGTTCTGCTACTCCTTTGTGCAGTGCTGGAGAAGAAGATGACAGCACGGCAAGGCCGGGATGAACTCATTAAGAAAGGCCTTCTGGAGATGATGGAACAAGGTAAGGAAAACACTTAATTGCCAAAGCAGGAACCAAACAAGCAAATGAATAAAAAGGAAAACCCTCAATCCAGAGAGGAAAACTCAGTGTGTCTAAATTAAGACTTATCTTTCTTCACACTCCTCCCTGCTGCAATCAATCCATGTAGTTTAATTTCTGATGCTTTACCATCTTAGACACAACTCCATCTTCACTTGATTTATACATGGTGCAGTCTGAGCTGGTGCATGTATTTATGTAATTGCTCTAAACCCAATTAAATCCTACTGCCAAGAAAGCCAGCTAAAGCTGGATAAATACAAACTTCAACATACAGATGCAGTCAGCTAACATGTACAAGCCATGGATCCAAATCTCATCAAATGATGCTAATCTGATGTTTTTAGCTGTCTTTCCAGTAAACCAAGTTTGTGACAAGATATGTTACCACTGTGCTGGCTTTTCATTCATGTGGAAAAGTGAAACTTTTGGGAGTATCAATTTAAAGCTTCCCTGAGTACAAACCAGCAGAATTCATTGAAGGGAAGAGGATGAAGTGTCAGAAACATGCATAAAGGGCCACGGTTCTTATACACTTCTACTCCAAAGCTGAGAGATGCTCAAGGGAGACAGAGATCTGAGTGACTATTCTGTGAGTTCAAGTGAGCTCCCAACATCACAACAACATCCCAATTGCCATTTCCACCTAAACTGATATAAAACCCATAAATCTGTCTTTACTTCAAAAACTTTATAGCAGAAAGTGCTGTCAGTGAAGAAAGACTGGCCTTTTGAGTTTGACCAGTCTATGAGGTAGAAGTTCTGTTCTTTGAAAGCAGTAATTGAACTTCTTTGTGTAAAACGAATGTCGTGCCCATAAATAGCCTGTGTGACAATACTGAGTGATGTCATCCTGGAGTGGGACTGAGGAAATGAAGAGACAGAAAAACAGCATTTTAAACAAGCCTTTTCTTTTTTTTTCATTGCTGTAAAGCAATTTTCATATTATTTTTGGACGTATTTTAAGATGAGTTTATGTTCAAGTCAAAAAATAATCTGTCAAACCATCAGCTTATTCTAAAATGGAAGTTCTTAGAAAGCTCATTTTTAGTTCTTGTCCACTGAGCTTGAGTCTCTCATAATTCTAGATAATTAGTTGCCCTATTAGCTTATTAGTACTATTGGGTAGAAAAAGATAACCTATCCCTGCTAGGAGTAGAAAGTTCCCCATAATCCATACATTTGAATACTTGCATATCTAGAACTTTGCAAAAGAACAGTAAAATAAAACTTCTGTAGAGCACATTAAAAGGTAATAATGATGAATCAATAAACCTCTTGCACACATAATAATTTGGTTGGGAGGAAAAGGTGATGCCAAGTGGCAAGATCATTTTAACAAAATTAAAATAGTTTAAATAAATACATATAGTCCAGTGAGGAGTGATGACAAGCTGTGCTTTTAACTAGACAGCAGCAAGCAGGCTGCTTACCTGTCTGCAGGAAAGCTGCCTAGAGCTCCTATAAACATCAAATTGCCAGTGCCTCCCTGAGCCCAGAAAGGGGACAATGGCTGACAGGCAGCTGAAGGACACTGCAGCTGCCTGCAAGTTATTTTTCTTTACAGAGTGTTGTGAATCTCCAGGGTTATTGTATTATATTATTAGGAGAAGCAGCTTATTAACTGGAACAAAAAATTGACCCAAATAATTCTCAGTAAATGATTACTGCCCTACTTGGACTGAGCTGAAGTGGCAGCAGTTTCCAGACTAAGTCCTTGCTTATGCACTAAGTTGCAATTGTCAAAGCAGCAATACTGTGCTAAAAGACTACAGTAAATACTAAAATCCCTCTATTTCATCAGGCTCCACTCCACTTCCAGAGAGGGACCCAATTCCCTCTCACGGTCATAAATAGCCAAACTGGGCTGATGCTGCAGCCAGGGCAGCCTCCTCCATTTCCAGTGGCTGTGTGCCACCCAGGGCTGTGGCACATGGTCTGCCAGCAGTATTTTGAGCCGGCCTGTCCAGCTCAGGGCACACCACGAGGCTGGCACAGGGTCTGCATCGGGCTGGGAGCAGCCCGGGGGAAAGCGGCCCGTCCTTGCCTTGATGGTGAGTCATCCAGCCAGGTTATGTCACCCTGTCTCCTGACACAACCCCAGCCCAGCTGCCCGCACACGCTGTGCCATTGCCGGGGCCCCGGCTGTCCTCCTGTCCTCTCCAGCTCTGCTCGCACAGGGCAGTGCCGACCTGCCCCCCGAAAACTGCTGGGATACAGCTCACTCTGGGACAGGTTACGTGCTGCAGGGTCTGGGGTACAGTGGGATTAATTCCCAACAGAATTGCAGTCCTACTTCGGATTACTTTGGAGCACTTGAGGCTCTGGTGTTTTCCTTACCGGTGGATTAAGGTCTGTGCTATCTCCTGTCCCCAGCTGATCTCTGAAATTTGGGACCCACTGCTAACTCACAGCACACCCTCTTTGATCTAAGCATGAGCTGATCATCCCTGCCCAAGAATATCATTGTTGTGAGCCTGAGATGCTCCTCAACAGAAATCCTCCAGCAGGACTGTCTTCTGCTTGTCATTACTCCATTAGTCCTGACACTTCCCATGCGCCAGGATCTGAAGGAACTCGTGTCTCCCACTGCAGCTTCACTGGCACAGCTGTCAGAGCTTGCCTTTCCCAAGGATGGGAGGAACGTGCAAGGCAGAGTTACCTTGAAAACATTTAGGGAGCTTCCCCCGATATTTCTCCCCATTGTGAGCACAAAGTGATCAGGTCTATCAGTGCTTACAGCATCGGGGGTAAGGGCTGCTGTCAAACAGTGGTGGCAGCTGTTAATACACCGGTGATTATGTCTAGGCTGCCTTCACAATGAGCTGAAATGTAGGCAATGAACTTTTCCCCCTCCCCTTCCCTGTATCATAGCAACTGTGCTACGGCAAGGGCTATTTTAAGAACAGTAACTTTTCACCAAACGTGATTATGAGGCAGACTGAGTGAGCTCAGTGTGCAAAAATACTGCATCCCTTCCACAGCAACCCTGGGCCAAAATCTGTACCCTTGCCCAAAAGCACAAGAAATTACTCTGCAGATTGTCAAATAGTGTTAAAACGGGGTGGTTGTAAATGCTTGTTATTTTAAATCAGTGTTCAAGACACTCGTCATGATAGCATTGCAAGAAAGCATAGCCCTGTCAGGAGCTTCCAGAAAGGAGAGTCCAGGGCTGAGAAATACAAGTTGGGAGGTGAGGGGTGGACAGCAGGCATGTCCGTCAGAATGGAACACTGCCCAGGGTGGGAAGTAATTGCTTTCTGTGGTTTGCAACAGCGATGTACATCTTCTAGATTCTGAGAGAGTAAAAGGATAGTTTGTATTCTGAGGAGTCTTGCCTGAATAGGAGAATAGTAGAAAAGCTTCAGTCATCAAGATGCGACAGCTGCAGGGATCACTGGCACAGAAATCTCCCAGAGTAAGCAAAGGGAGCAGTTTCTAGGTCTGCATGAAGAGGGATTTGAATTTCTGATCAGCTCAATCACACGGGGGGACACTTTTCCGAGCTGAGTAACTAAAACCACACTCAAACCCTACAGCTTGGTAGGGAACGTTCCTTCAGCACGGGGAGCCTGGCCCGGCTCAGACTCGTCAGGGACCTGGGAACGTGCTGCACTGTGAGCTCTGCTCATGCAAGGAATTGCCTTCTCCCACAGACCTCTGGTTTCCCAGGCTAGTGCTCATCCCCCACATGGCAGGTGCTTCCAGGGTACAGGGCCATTTGCTGAGGCTGCTGGATGCCCACAGAAAGAGGTGCCCCGTTGAGAAAACTGAGTGGGATTTCATATCCAGATGGGCTGGTGTCCACAGGTTTTGCATTCCAGATGGTTAACGCTGTCAGAGATCAGGTGCTGCTCCAAGAGAAGTCTCAGTCCCCTGAACACAGCAGCTTTGAGACCCACCCTTGGGGGAGTTTCAGCTTTCACTGCTCACAGTTTAGTGAAGATGAAATGATTTGTTGTTTTAGATACTGAAGGCAAAGCCTGCGCTGGTGACGATGCCACAAGAGCGACGCAGGATGACCCTCCTGCCCCTGTGTGCCAGGCACTTGCCCCAGAAGAGGAGCAGCAAGAGAGCCCAACAGCAGCCACAACAGATGTGACCTCGTTTGGTGAGGAGCTGCATTTGGAGGAGCTCAAAGAAGACTCAGGTATTGGATATAGAATGTTTCCAAAAAAACTATAAAATGGTACAAAAATATTTTTGCCAAACTGTTTTATGAGGAGTCAAATATGTCAGTGCATTGAAGGGTCAGAGCACCTTTTCCAGCTCAGCCCATCCTAGGTCTGCAATGGGTACTTAAAACCAGTGATTATTTTTGAGACTTCTACCAAACTAAGGGACCACACAAAGCTTGTCATGATGGGATTAGTTGGATTATGAGACGGTCCAGTCTTGGCATGGTGCCCCTTTGGTATTAGCAGTGGCTGCTGTGAAGATGAAACAAGCTTCTCTTAAAAAGATACCTTAAACTTCCGTGCCAAGGCTGAGATTGTTTGTCCTGGCTCAGGAGAGCAACATCCATCCACACTGTCTATATACAACCCTGTCCACAACATGCTGTAAATACAAGTGAAGTTCAATACCAGGAGCACAGATAAGCTAAACCAAGCTCCTTTCATGCAGTTCTGCTCTGGCAGAGCTTATCCATGACAGCAGTTCCTTGGGACTAGAGCAGCCTGGCACAACCCAGCAGCTGGAGGGTTTCCATTCACTTCCTGACAACCAAGCAGCACAAAGCTGCAGAGATAACGCTTTATCCTAGTTTGTGGGGAGTGCCATGGAGTGATTATGGATCTTCCTGGCCTCTGGTCAATCTTTACACCTTCTCCATCTGTCCTGGCTGCCCTTTGTTCTCTGTCTCACTCCCTCATTCCCTCCTCTCTCTGGGGTCCAGCCCAGACAAGGAAATGTCTGTAGACTTCATGTTCAGTTAATACACAAGAACAGCAGCCCAGGCACAAGGAGGGCAGTTTTCCCCACCCAACCTACCCAGCAGTCTTGGGGGCAGTCCCAAGGGCAGGATTTCTACCTAGTAATGAGATGGCATTTTGACAAGTGGCACTCCATGAATAATTCCCTGCTCTGGTGGGAGTCTAGTGCTGAGCACTTGGAATATTTTCAGCAGGATAATATTCACTCTGCAGTATGAAATCTGTTAATGGGTTTGTGTACCTTCAGGCTGAGTCAAACGTGCTGTTGTTACCAGAAACAACCACAAAGTAAACGAAGCAAAGGGTTTTTTGCAGGGAACGCAAAGTGGACATTCTTAAGCTGTCAGCCCACAGTGTCAGTTTGTTCCAGGACACCATTCAGGACAGGATGGAGTTCAGAACCAAAAGAGTCAGTCTGACAGGCTGAATGTGTGTCAGATCCACCTTCTCTACAGCCAAGGTCCCGCTGTGACTGCTGCTCTGCACCTGTGCCACACAGCACTTCTTGGCCCAGGGAGACCCACTGATTTCAGGGAAGTTGCTGCCAGAGACAGCATTGCTGCACTCAGGGGAATGCACTCTAATCTGACTAATTTTCCCATCACGCTCCTGACATCCACTGCGGCTCTTGATCTTTCTGTAATATAACACATTAGTGATGTTTTTTTTACTCTTCCTCTGTTCTGCATTTTGTCTTCTGCGCAGTGGGCACGAGCACACAGTGATGTCAGCCTGCAACAAGGCATTTCTCTAGAAGCACATTTAAAAGAAAATGATTTCCTTCTATAATTCACACAATTACTACATAGGGCAGCTTTCTCATGGAGCCAAATTTCACAAGAATTCCTGTTAACAATGCATATTTATTCTTTCCTGTCTTTTTTGAATGATAAATACTCATTCCTGCTCTTCTAGGCATACTCATTAATCTGTTTGTCAACAAATTAAATGCTATTATCTTGCCAATGCTATTGTTTCCAATTGCCTAAGTGCTTTGGTGCCTCCCCACGCACTCTGAACACGAGGCTGCTGAATGTTCATTAATACAGTTTGTGTTCCCAATGAGACAGAAAACAGCCGAGAAGGGATTTGTGATGCTGCAGCTGTGGGTGCTGTGGGTGCCCCCTGCAGCCAGATTTTAGGAGGTGCCCTGAAACGGTTTAGAGGGAAGGGAACTCTGTTTAGACAATCCAGAATGCCAAAAGGAGTGGGATTTGCCAAGTAGTTTGGATCTCCCTCATGCTCTGCTTTTGTGAGACCCCACTTGGAGTGCTGCATCCAGCACAGGCAGGACATGAACCTGTTGGAGCAGGTCCAGAGGGCCACCAAAAGGAGCAAAGGGATGGAACACCTCTCCTGGGAAGACAGTCTACAAGATTGGGGTCATCCAGCATGGAGAAGAGAAGGCTCCAGGGAGATCTTACTGCAGCCTTTCAGTACTTAAAATAGACTTATAAGAAAGATAGGGACAAACTTGTTGTGACAGGACAGGGAGTAATGTTTTTAAACTAAAAGAAGGTAAACTTGGACTAGACATAGGGAAGACTTTTTTTTTCCCAATGAGGGTGGTAAAACACAGGAACAGGTTGCCCAGAGAGGTGGGAGATGCCTCATCCCTGGAAACCTTCAAGGTCAGGTTGGACAGGGCTCTGAGCTACTCGATCTCCTTGAAGATGTCCCTGCTCATCGCAAGGGGAAGTTGGACTAGACAGCCTTTAAAGGCCCCTTCCAACTCAAACTACAATGTGATTCTGTCTGAGGAGAGACTTACACTGATCTCCCCCAGTGCTTCACCTGCCAGAGTAGGAAGAACAGCCCTCATGGATAGTACTGAGCACACAGTGGCTGGAAATACAGTTTGGAGAGAGCCCGGCCATGGCTGGGTGCCTGGCTCCGAGTCAGCCCTGAGCCTCGCCGTGGGGCCCCACATATGCCAAGGCAGAGCTCAGCACAGGTAACAGAGAGTGAAATCCAGCAGTGAGGCACTGCAGGAGCTTAAGCACTGCCAGAGCCAGTTGGTATCTGAGCAGAATTCAAGGATGCTAATTTTGGACTTCATAGCTGAATTTCCACCTCTATCCTGCTTCAGCTTCGTGCCTCTCTAGATCTTTTCCCCTGTGCCCTCATCACAGCCCGGTCAATTTGATGAACTGCTCAGTGATTCAGCTTGCACTAACTTTAAGAGCTAAGTGCTTTTGCCATCTTTATGGAGACACTCCTGAAATAAGCACTGCTTCACTACCTCAAATTAAGGCTTTGCAGACTGATTTTTTTTCTGAAGTACTCCACCAATTCCCTGTTCCACCCTTGCTGCTGAGATCCGATTGCAAATCTCTTTTATGGAAGGTTTTCTTTTCTTATCAACTTTAACCTCAGGAAAGACTCCATGGTTTTGGAGTTGGGTACAGTAAAAGAAGACCGGGGAAGCAAGTTGAAGTCGTGTATTAAATAAGATAAAAATTAAATTGTGAAAATAAACATGTGCATCAAACTATTGGAAAGTTCGTTTTTATGGAATATTATTGGTTTGATATTCCTTGCCCTTTGGCTGGGTGTTCCTAGCACAGAAGGTGCTCACTCAGGATCTGCCACCACAGCTGTGTGCTNAAAAAAAAAAGAGAGGGAAAAAGTCTTCAGGGAAGTAAGGGAAGCTCAGCAGTTTTTTCAGAAACATCAAAACTAACATTTCTTCAATATCTCCATGCATTTTATTCTTGTCCTGCCTTGTCTGGTTGGCTATTTCACACAATAATTGCTTTCACTAAGGAAAAAAGTGCTTCTAGTTGTATGCCATGTGTTCTGTTTTTCTGAATGTTCCTGGCATTGTCCCCTGGCCTATCATTATTAACTTCATGTTCCATTAATTTTACTCATCTTCCTCCCAGCCAAGAAACCTTCAGCACCCACGGAAGAATCAGAAGATGCCAGCCTGCCAGCATCTGAAGACAGTCCACAAGCCTTACTTGTACCTGAATCCACAGATTCCCCCCAGACACAGACAGAAAGAAGCCCAGCACAGCTTCCCAGCCCTCCATTGCTCCCAGCTCCACCACCTAAGGCAATCTCCAAAATCACAAAGAGCATAACAGGTCAGTCATTACTGCTCAGTAAAGACCTTCCCACCCTTTGTGTTGTTCACCTGCACAGCACAGTATCTAGTTCTTTTCTCCTGAACATTTTTAAGCCTCCTATGAATCAGGGTAGTTATACTCAGTGAGCAGAACGCCAGTCTGGTTGCCTGATATCAGCCACTGATCTTTGTACTTCGTATATTTATCTGACTCTCTCAGGGGATTATTTGTTATGTTTCTATTGCACTAAACACACGTGAAACAAATCAAACCAAATGCAAACATCTGCTGAATCACATGTTGATATTGATATGCCATAAAACCCAGGGAAGATTTAAATGTTTTCATTACCTAGACTCCCACTTGACAGCAATATAACAACCAAAATCTAGTTCAAACCAAAGGTTCTGCAGAGGTTCCTGTCTGAAGGGCTTGCTCTCTAGGGTAGGTCTAAACTAGAGCTGTGAAATCTGGTCTAGTTAACAGAGCACACAGAAGTGATACACCTGGCTCCCACACACCAGTCCTCTGTGCCAGACCTCATTGAACATTCCAAAAGCGATTCCTCTGGACCTGATTTTTTAATGTATTGCCAGTGTTATGTTTTCCAACATTCTGGCACTGCAGAAAGGGTGTTAAAATGAATATGATTTTAGTTGGTTCCAATTTTAGGGCCCCTACATATGGTAAAAGCAGTTAAAAGGGCCTTATTGCAAATTAGACTCAAGTCCTGACATCTAAATGTCAGACCTGTTGGATATTGAGACTTTGAAATGACAGCCATTATCTCAGCCTTAATTTGCATCCACACTCATCTACTGGCACAATGAACAGAGTTTCCAAAGTCACCAGGGAACAAAACAAATTATTCCTACTTTGTCCATGCTTAAAAGCTCTAAGAATTTAAGTGGGAGCTGGATTCAAAACAGTGTCTTAGTGCTCCTTGGGAGCTGCTGTTCAGGTTGCCTCACATTTCTGTGCCATGGCTCAGGCTGGAGCCTGTCCCTTCCACCCTGCAAGGTGAACAGGCAGACCCAGGGCCCCCTGGGAGTTTGCTCAGCTGAAGAGAGAGAAGGCCCTGCCCCTCTTCAGATGGATTTGGAAATCTGGCCATGGAGGGTACCGAGATTACACCTCCACCAGGCACTTCACAGTATTTCCAGTTTAGATGTTTTGCTGCTTAACCAAAATATTTCCTGTAGCATCTAAAACATTCTGAGTTTTGGTATTTCATTCTTACCTACACTTTCTACAAAGGACAACTTTTAATTTCCTCCGGTAACTGTAGAACCTTTTTCAGCAGTGATTATACATGTTTATTTTTGTGGGGATGTGGAGGCAGTGCTAAGTTAAAATTAAACAAACACCGTCAGTGAATGAAAGGGAAAACAAAAGTGTAGGGAGAGAGAAAGGGCGATTATGAAAGAAAAGGAAGATGAACAGGTTGAAAAGTGGTTATTTTTTTCCTCCTTAACAATGTTAGGGACTCTGTTAGCAGAGGAGTAAGACAAGCACCAATTAATCAGGGAGAGGAGGAACAGGGCAAGGTGCCCAGACATCACTTTGCAAGATTGTTCACTGAGCAGCTGTCATTAGGACAAACAAGGTGTGATGTAAAGAAACTCTCGATATTGTCCTAATCTGCCACGAGGACAAGATTGGCCCTTGATCTGTTCCAGGAACAAGCTGGTAAAAAGGCAAAACAGGATCTCCTCCCTTCCTGCTTTAGGGCTGAGCTGAACCTGTGGTTCTTGCTGAGGAAACACAGACGCCCTCTGTCTGTGCAGCAGGATAAAGTGACTCAGGACGTGGTTTTGTTCATCCCCTCAAGCCCTGATTGATCATAAATGTTCTCCGTGCATCTCCACAGTAGCACATAATCAAAATCCCCTTGAGCACCAAACCCATCTTTCCTTAGCAGAGGTTGGCTGTGTCCTGAGCAGTGCAGGGGGAGCTCAGGGCTGGGAAGGTGCCTCTTGCTCCCAGACAATTAAAGAAATGCCCTTGTTCTTTCAGAGTTTCTCAGATTTTAAGCTTTTGGCCGGCCTTGAACTCTGTCTTCCGTATGAATAGACATGAATGAAGCTCTGGATGTTGGTTTGGGTTCTGGGCTGGAGGGACAGAAATGTGCAAAAACACCCTCCAGAAATGAAAAAATAATGTTAGACCTTTCATAGAGTAAGAGATTTTATTGTGGGTGTAACTCTCCTCACTGAAGGATTCTTTCTTCCTCAACTCAGAAATGTGAAAAAGAGACCAGGCTTAGTGCTGTCACTCTCAAATGTTCAATGTTTGAGTTTTGCAGGAGCTCTTCTTCCTCCTTGTGCTTTTTAGGAGGAAATATTTAATAACTGAAGTTAATATTCAAACCTAATTCCTCCCTCTTCAGTTTTCTAGTAAGTTCCATGCTAATAGGAACCAAGTCCTTTTTCACATTGGCTATTTCAGGGTAATCCTGACCTAAGCAGAAGTTTTTCCCTGCTATGAATGGAAGGATTTATCTCAAAATGAAGTGGAAAGAAAAAAAAAAAAAGTAAAAATTACCCGTGAACACAAGTTTGTAGACAAGCTGTCCAAGCTGTGTCAGTTTAAATTCCTGTCTGAAGCACTAGGTGGCAACAAGAGACAAGAAATACTCTCGGATGAGGCCCTTCCACTGCCTTTTTACACCCCACCACAGCTGTTGGTGCAAACGATGCCATGTGCCAGAGGCCTGGGTCACAGATATGAGGGAAAGGGGAAGGGAACTGCACAACAGGAAGACTAATCAGGATCTTTTTCAGGCCAGATTTTCAGTTGCCCTAGGGGTGTGAAACTACCAAATTTACAACCAGAGAAGTGTCCATTATGTTTTGGACTCAACTGCTAGAGAAATGTAGAGATCTGCCTAAATGTATATATCAAGTCTAATTTCCAACCCAATGCTTCCCTTGCATGAACCCATCTGAATCTGGGGGTAAAAAGAGATTAGATTTCTTCATCCTTCTTTTTTTTATCATGTTAATTCTCAATACCACATCTTTCACTTGGGTGTCATTTGGCTGGTTTTGTTATGCAAACGTTATCCTCACATTAAAATTATTTTGGCATTTTTTCAATGGGCATATGAAAGACAGAGGTCTGAGCTTTGCAGCATTCACAGAGGAGCAGGTAACAGACAGTGGTACATTCTGTCCAGACGGAGAACCACAGTGCATAAATTTTAATACAGCCTGCCAGAGTCCAGCAGGAAATGTGCTGGGATGGAAAGCCACCACAGTCCAAGCCATTGGTGGTTAGGAACAATGGTGTGGGGAACCAAGAAAGCATTGGTGGGCTGGGATAAAGGAGGATCTGATACTGTGAGAAAGAACAGAAATGGAGGAGGCATCTGTTTTGCTAGAGCAAAGATCTGGATTTGTGTAGGAAGAGCCTTTTGAACTTAAATACTTACTCAGCCTGACCAGTTACCCCATGGCAAGAACAAAACATCCCCATTTCCCTCTGTCCAACACAACAAGTTCATTTCAGTGCAGGCTCTGTGTGCAAAACAAATAAAAGCATTGCACACAACTTGTTACCCTCTTGTATTTTGACTGCAGGAAGCGAAGTCGATGACCCAGCCATGAAATCTCCTCCTTCCACCATCCTGAAGAATTATGTCATTGTTGGTTCCTCCCAAATCTCAGGACAAGCTGCCCTCTTCCATCCCTCTGGCCAGAAAAGCTCTGACCCCCATAGCAGGGCCCAGGTAACGACGCCGACCGGTTCCCCTCACCTGGCGGCCGTTCACCTGCCTTTGCCTCCCAGCAGAGTCATCGAGGAGCTCCACAGGGCTCTGGCCACCAAACACCGGCAGGACAGGTACCTACAGCCTCGTGGCTACAGGGGGGCATGGGGACACTCATTCCATGCAATTGTTTTGTTTCATCCATGATCCCATCCTGTTATTAGCATTTTAGTTACTCCTGCAGCTTGGGTTTGCCTTCCCTGTGATGTCGCTGCTTGGGACATCCATCCCCGGTTAAAGTGCTTAATTTTGGCAGTAACTTCAAAGTGTGTTCTGCCTTTATTAGGTTTTCAAACAGGTAGAATCACGTGATAATCCTTGACCTATTGCAAAGGCAAATCTCCCCCCCCAAGATACCAAGTCAGAGTAGTGAAGGCGCATCCTGCTCTGAGTACCAGCATTCCACTCAGGAGAAATGCTGCTGTTTCAGGCTGCGTGTCTGGGCTTACACACGAGCATATACAATACCCATTTGTACCACAAATGCTTTTGTGGGAGTGCATTGGGTACTTTATCTGGCTTTCATTGTAAAGTCTCCTGTATATTAGAGGAGGACAGAGATAACCTTTTTCTCCTAGAGCTTCAGAGTTGTGTTGTTATAATTTCTCAGTTCCATAACATCTGCTGTCATGGGGAACAGATTCATGTAACATTATTTCAAGGCCTTGCTAAACCTTTGTCATGATCATAAAATGTAAGAGTGCTAATATTTCATGCCATGTATGTTTTACATTAGGAGGATGTGCTGTTGTGGTTTTTTTTATCTGTACAATATATCTGGTAGCCATTCATAAAAGAAAAACATCAGTCACCACCCTTCCACATCTTATTTTAGTGCCAGAGACAGGAAAGTAGTTCTACATTAGCCATTCTCAGCACAGTCTTGTGAATGCCATCCTGAGCTGGCCCATGTTGAACTCCCTGCCCTGGCCTGTATGAGCTAGCAGACATTCTGCTCGTTCTCATATAGCAATAAGTTTCTACTGTGGCGATAAAACAATCTTTGTAAAAACTGAGCTGTGCATCTCCCACCCACAGTTTCCATGGAAGAGAAAGCAAAGGCTCTCCAAAAAAAAGAGTGGATGTCCGTCCATCCAGGACATCGAGCATGGAGCGCAACAAGGAGAAGGAGAACTCCCTGAGTTACAGCAGCGATTCGGAAAACAAGAGGAACTCAGTTAAAGAGTCAGATGAGAACAAAGAAAACATGATCATGAACTCAGAGCTCAAGGAAGACTCTGTTTTTTTTCAGGATGAGGAAGTTTTGAATGACTCCATTATTTCTGGTAAGAAAAGTCACTTGTTATGTTATAAAGATACACTGTCACAGCCCAGGGGAGTGCTCTAAATAAGGCAGCATGCAACAAAGTATTGGGGAGTATAAATCCCACTATTGTCACATCCACTTTCTCAAGGAATCTTGGCGAAATGCTCAAGCTAAATTTGAATTATAACGATTGTGATCAGGTTTGTCTTGCCAGGTACTGCACACTAAGCTGAGGTTTAGCGTTGCGCTGATAAGTCAGTGTATCAGTGTGCTGCTTTACTCTCAGTTACCGGGCCATTCCCAAGGCATTCCCGGTGCGGACACTGGGCGGCACTGGTGGTGCCAACATTCGCTGGAATGCACCCTGTGCTCTTCTGAGAGCGGGGAGAGCTGCAGCAGTAACAGGGATAGCGCCAGAACAATTCCCGAACAATCCCTAGATTCTTTCTAGTTTGAGAAAATCTGGCCTGGTTTCCAAGTCAGGGAGTAAAACTATCCCTGAATCCAGAGTTGCTGTGCAGTCGGTGCCCTGCCTTAGCATGGCACCCACTTTGCCAGTCACCTGTGCCACAGCCCTGTCACACCAGGAGATGGTACAGGTAGGTGAGGACTTTTACTTTGGCTTTCCATCACCATCATACTCAATAAATCATTATTTGAAACATCTGAAAACACAAGGCAAGACTGTCTACTGCACGAGCTTAAAAATCAATGTAACTAGAATTTAGCCCCCCACTGATAACTGGTGTAATCCAAGCCTTTCCAACATCATGCATTGTTAGGATTTGCTTTTTGCTTGATAGAAAGAACAGCAGATGTGATAGAAAGGGCAGTAAAGATACAGGAAATTAAATGTCATGATTCAACTGAATTAAAACAGGAGCTTTTTCCAAGAACTTGCAGCCCAAACGGTGTGAATTTTCCAAGTATTCCTTGTTGACCTAGATGAGCAGCCACAGCAAAGATCCTGCCTGAGATAGCTTGGCCATGGGGCAGACTGGCACTGAACCTGCCTGATTGCCCAGGAAAAATAACCCTTAGGAAAAAAAAAAAATTCAATAGGGGTATTTGCAGGTTCACTTTCTACTGAGATAGGGATCAGGAAGGAATTTGCCTCAGGGTGCTGAAAATGGATGTGGGGAAAACTAGTTTGGGGCTTTATTTTCTCTTTGTTCTCTGGTTTGGTTTTATTTATTTGTTTATTCTGAAACATCAGCTATGGGTTTCTGCAGTGGGTGGAGTAACATACCTGGCCATCACTGGGCTAGTAAGGATGCAATCACATGAATGACACAGCGTTCCTGAAGGGGGGAACATCATCTCTCTCTTCCCCCTTCGCTAGGCAAGCATTATTTTTCAGGAATTAACCCAACTGATCAGGCAATGGGAATGGCTCCTTGAGCTGCCAGATCAGCCTTGGATCCAATCTCTTGCATTTTGATTTGGTGAAACACCCTCCAGATTAATCAGTGCCCAGAGCACAGAGACCGTGGGAGTGCCTATAACCAAGCCTTTTAGAAATGCAGCCCTCAGGATGGAGTGAGCACAGCTGGCCCTCAGTGGGTTATATGATCTCCACTACTCACATACAACAGCAGCATTTGGGTTAAAGTTGAGATTTTTCAGATATGATTTGTGTTTTTAATTTCCCAAGGCAGTCAACTCAGTGTGCAGCAGAGCAGCCTGAGAACAGTCAAACCCAAAAACACGTTCAGGAATACCCAGGAGTTCTCTAGCCACAAATGTCCTTCAGATTGTTTGAGAAGGAATTCTGGTGGTTCCTGTGCACTGCAAACACTCATTCTGCACCCACTCCCAGCATGGTCGAGGCTTGAAAAACCTTGACACAGTCCCAAGTCTGTGGCTTTGTGAGCCAAGTGTTCCTGATGGAGTCATATATTCAGTCAGCAGAAGGCTCTGCGTGGCATCAGCCAAATAATTTCAGTCTTTATCCATCTGTTCAATATATACCTACTACTTCAGAGAGGGCTGGGGGGTTTAATTTAATTAATGCTTCCAACAGACTTTGAAAGCATTTGAAGGAAGGTGCTAAACAAGGGCACAGCTTTTAGACTCTAAAAGGGGGTTTTAGCTGATTATGGCTTCTAAAAAGTTTAATTTTAGACCAATCAAGAGACTTGTTATTCACACAGACCAGAGCTACTCTGCCCCATCTTCCCAACAGCTATATGTGGGAAGAAAGTTGTACAGACTCCTCCCCTTTGCATAAAGAAATTCAAGATCAGGAGTGATAATAATAATAGCTCAAGGAAGCAAATATCCTGAGCAAATGAACCCCCAGCATTTGGGAATGAGGATCTGCTTAGGATTTGGAATCTTGCCAACCTTCAGAGCATCCTTTAAAAATAGACTTTAATCCTATCTCAAATGCCAAACAAAAATATCAATTAAATGTCATTTTATTTAAAAATGAGGTGACCTTTTGTAGGAAAAGTGAAGCATTAAATTAAAAAAACAAAACCAACCAAAAAAACCAAAACAACAACAAACCTTTAAAGTTAAAAGGAACCAAAACAAATTAAACCTCGTAGTTCACACCATGCTGCCCTGATGAGGCAAAGATTCAAGTGTAGCTCCTGACAGTGCACCAAGCCCTGTGTGACTGGTGCTGCTCTGCAGGGATCATTTTCAGACTCTGCTGCAGGACAGCAGTGGAGGGGTGGGGGGGTCTGGTCTAAATTTATTTGCCTACAACCCATGTGAGACACAATTGCTGGAGCACTGCAGTCCTACCAGTATAACCCAGCAGCTCAAGGTTTAATAGCATTTCCTTCTTTTCTCCCCATCACAAAAAAGCTCCCACTCATCAAATATGGACATCACCCCTGACTCCAACTGCCTTTGGAAATAAAACTGGCTTTCTACTTTCCAGCCACTTATCTGCATTCCCTTCCCCACACATGGCAAAATGGTTTTATAAGCTCAGGAGTCCAGTTCTCATTTCTTAAGCCTTCTGTAACTAAAGAGTTACACCAGAGACACAAACACCTACGCTCACTGAGCATGAAAGGATATTCTAAATGTCATCAGAGGGGCAGCATCAAGGACTCCACATCCAGCACACTCTACTCAAAACAGCTGTTGTATGCTCTGCTGTGAACAATTCCTTTGCAATCACAATGTTTCAGGTTGTTTGGTTTGATGGAAACAATGTCTTATGCTTTTACAATAAGCATAATAGGTCATGCAATCATAGTAAGTATTTATGTCTCTTATTGCCCAAATGTCCAATTAAGTTGCCAACATTTCTGAAAATCATCATAAAACCTGGTCTTTTCTTTCATTCCTTGGAATATTTGCCCCTGCTGTGTTCAGAGGTAAAGGCCTAATGCCAACAGTGTAGTATTGACTGCTAAATGAAATTCTGTTAGGACACACTGGCACACTGGACAGGGTGTGGATGTAGATAGTGGCTGACTTTTGGTGCTAGAATTACACACAGTGTCTGACCACAAGATTTTCTAATTTCTAATATCAGAAAACTAGAATGACATTTTATATATATATATACATATACACACACACACGCCAAGCAACAGCTTCAGTTCTTTCAGGTACCATTATCTATTCCTGGCTATGTTGGTGACTCAGAGAAGGTGTTCATGTCCCAGCCAGTCCTGCCATGGAGCAGTCCAGTCCTTCTGCAAAGGAACAACTAAATGGTTCAGAAAATAGGATTGCTAGTAGAGATGGCCAGAGGACTGTGGCAAGATGCACAGTCTGATTTCTAAACTAATAACAAGAATCATGTCTCAGCTACAAATGATTTTCACTGGAGAGCACTGCTTGCTTATCATGGATAAGAAAGAGAGCAAAGGAATATGATCCTTCTGCATTTGCAGGGGCTTTGTGTCTAAGCCCTGCTCAACTGTAGTGCTCCTTAACTTACACTGATGTGTACAACTGCTCCTTGCACACTGACACTGTCTTCCTCCTCTTTAAACATCCCTATTTCTTCCCCAGGACTTGTCTTTCTAATAACTTTCTTTTCAATGCATGTTGCAGGTACTTTGCCAAGAAAATGCAAGAAAGAACTGCTGGCAGTAAAACTACGAAACAGACCGAGTAAGCAAGAGCTGGAAGACAGGAATATTTTCCCAAGGAGGACAGATGAGGAAAGACAGGAAATCCGGCAGCAAATTGAAATGAAACTCTCAAAGTAAGTGGTGTGAATGAGGACAGGGAGGAACCCCCTTTGCAGTGGAGCATGCTCTGAGTCCTGTCAGATGAGACACTGCCACCCACCTCCAAGCCCATACACAAACTAATACAGCACATTTTCAGGTGTCAATCAGCTGGAGATTAAAAAAGAAACCTTAACTCCCTCTTCAGTCAGGATTACCTTGGTTCCAATAGAAAACAAGTCAATGTGGGAGACAAAATTCTGCCAAATCTACCTGCAGCTCCACTGATGTAATCAAGATTTTGAGGTCCTGCTTTAACAAAAATAGTAATGTAATTATTTATTAACCTGATTTGGCTTTGCCAGCACTAGCTGAATTTGAGGATAAGGGAAATCACTAGCTGCATATTTATTTGCACAAGGGAAAGCTGCTGTATTGGTGGCTGCACTGGTGCTTTAAGGAGGGGGCAGCATTGCCCTCACCTGGAGAAGGTGCCTGTGTCAGTCCAGCTGCAGGCACAGGAGGGATGGTGTGGTTTGATCAGTAACCAGGGCAACAGGGCAGTGCTGTGAGAGAAAAAGCATCACTGCGGCTTGTAGCCTAAAGCAAAGATTTAAGGTGACTGCGAGGCTCAGACTGCACCATTTGGTTTTTGTGTGCGTGTTCTTTTTAAAAGCTACATTTGGATATCTGCAAACATGAATATTTTAGATGAGACAAAGTGGATTGTTAAATAATCTGTGCTGTGCCTGCCCACACTGGGACAGTGAGCACTGCTCACTGCCAAAATGTTTGGAATCAAATTGAGAAACATGAATAGAAGTTCATTTTCAAGGCTTATTAAATATTAAATATCTCAAGCCTCTCCTGAAAGAAACATTTATTGATATTTAGACTAACTCATTCATGTGTGTGCTTTTGATTAAACTTTGCCTCAGGGGACAGGGAACGAGAAGCACACACATGGATCAGAGTACGACAAGTCCTGAGAGACCTGAGTTTATGGGGGAAAACATCACTGCCAGCACCGTGCTTGCCCTCAGCTAAGGAACGTGCTGCTCAGTGAACACACGTGAGATTTTGGGTGCCCTTCATAGTGCCCCTGCCACTGCCTGGAGTCATTTTCTCCCTCCAATCTCAGTGATTGCACGGCAGCATTTCACTCCCAAAGGAAAACGGTGCATCGTGCCAGTGACTGTACAAGACAGTCACAAAAAACATGTACATCCCATACCAGGAGAAAAGATCCTGTTGCAATTTACATTCAGTTCCAAGAGTTACACACAGAGCAAATCACAGGCGTGTCACATTAATACCCGTAGGAAGGAAAGCATCATGGACCTGGACCATCTGGACTTTGCAAGCCTCATGTATTCATTTCAGGGAAATATTTCAAGTAGCACCCCAGTAATGCTAATTCGAGTATTATGGCCAGTCAATTGCTCATAAGATCTCTTCACAGATCAGGACCCTAGTTTCATTTCTCTAATGGTTTCCACCCCACTGCATCCCTAAAACCAAGTTCAACTATCATCAAGTATTCACTGAATGAGAAGAATACATCATATCCAGCAGCATCTCATATTGCTGAAATGCCTAGAAGGTCCCATCTCCTTTCAGTCCAGCCTGATTCTATTGATATAAAAGGTCTAATGGAGTTTCAACTTCACATGCTATAACTACAGGCTTTATCCCTTTCTTTCCACTTACCATTTAGCTTGCTTACTAATGGGCCTAAAGAATTACTTTATAGGATGCATTCCTGAAGTCAGTAGTCAGTACAAGGGTTTCCAATGGAAACTGCTGTACAGGTGAAGGCAAGGGCTGGTCATGACCGAGAGCCAGGAGGTGTCTGTAGGTGGAGGCAGTGAAGGGACCCTCCACACTGCACTCTGGTCTTATGGAACAGTCTGTGGTGCAGCCCATTGATCTCACTGGTGATGTCTAGAGGTTGGCTAAGAGCCATCTTTGTTCTAAGTGCTGGAAAACAGGCTTTCATTTAGCTCCTTCTTCCTGGAATGCGGAAGATTGAGCGCATTTCAGGGAACAGACGGTACAGAGATTGCTGGAATAGCCAGGGATGGCAAAACAGATTGGGAGCCATCTCCCACACAACTTCCAGCACATATGTGAGCTGGCAGAGCTCAGCTCAGCTCTTAACTCATCCACCAGAATAGAACATGACCGTGCAGATAGGCTCAGGTGGTGGATGCATCCAGGGAAATATTTACACCAGGAAGAACAAGGAGTTGTTCATAAAACCCCAACAATCAAGTCAACCAAGTTAAAATGGGTACTGGTAAAGGCCAAAGAGTCTAAGCCCGGAGACACCCCTCTGGAGTTTGTGATACCACAGAACCCAGACCACCCCAGAGCCCCCTCTCAGAGCACAGACTGGCAGTAGGGGGGAAATGAAACCACACTGGGAAGAGTGAAATTCTTGGATGGGATTTTGAGGTCCTTACGTTCATTCATTTCACTGGTACTTGTGCAGCAGTCTCTCTGTGACAACCTGAAAGCTAAGGAAGGTACTGGTGAGTGCTGAGGTGGGAAGTACTGACCAGGAAATGGGATCCAGTAGGAATGTCTGTTCTCTGTAGGGTTTTGTGCAGATAAGAGCACGTTGTTGCTGCTGCTGCACTAGTAACACTTCCATAACAGCAAATAATGAGTCCATGTGTCTCATCAGACTACAGGCCTGTACTTTAGCACAAAAAAAAAGCGTATGGGCAGATTAGAAAGTACTTTTTCAATAGCTCTTGGCATAAAAATGGTAAGAAAACAGGCGGTTGTTTGCAAGGTGGATATTTTTCAGCACACTTGTAAGGATTTGATGGTCTATATCTGTCTAGCAAATTGCCTCAGTCCCACAGCTAACACAGCCTAGCTCTGTTCTCTGGAGGAAAAGCTGTGCTGACATACCTGATGTGCAAAATATACCAAATAATAGTGTTTATGTAACTTCAAAAACAGGGAGACAAAAGAATAACATCTTCTCAAAAACACTGTATTTTAAAATGGTTCTGGTTGTAACACATTTCCACAGTAGCTGTGAACCTGCGGAGGAAACCAACTCTCTGCTCTCACTCTGGTGTGTATGAAGTCAAAGCTAAAAATCCCTATTTTTCTTCACTTTCCCACTTATTCCATCTCAAAAGAGAGATTGAGGAGTTCTATCTTTTGAGCCAGATTCTACTTTTATAGCAGTTGCAAATCCAGACTTCAGATTTATTATTGACTGACAGCAGCAAGAGGACAGATTCCAGGAGTCATTTTATGTGCATTGCTGCTTTGGAAAAGTGTATTTCCTGTATTTCCTGCTTCCAGCCAATTTAATCTACCACTTGTTGCCCTGGAAACCTGCACTTCTCCCTGCTCCTCCATCCAAGATGGCAGTATTCCATTTTTCCCAGCTTTCCCTATGCTGTAGTGCTTCTCTTACTAATTCATGTATCCCCAGTGCCCCAGACCATGGTGCACACTTGCAATATTTGGCTGTGCATTAGGCAGTAGGGCTCCCAACGGCTCTGGGATCCCATTATCATGTGTTTGGAGCACAGATAATAAGCCCTCAGAGGAATTCAGTGAATTTGGAGCTCTTTGTGTCACGAGGCAGAAAAGACATTAGCAAGCACGATTATTTGCAATATCTGCTTTCTGTCTTACAGACTCACTTTGTTCTGGAGGGGGTTTAAGCTGAAACCTGGGGGAGTAAAATTGTTGCTAGACTGAAGAGTGAGGCAGGAAAAGGTTGCTTAATTACATTTGATATCTGACTGTATAGAAAGTTGATGTTTGAACTGCCTGGGTGGCTGGTGCTTCTCAAGAATGCCTTGTACAGCCACATTTAAAGACACTCTGGCGTTATTTAATGTTTCAATGAATACATGAATTCCTGGAAAGGATTATACTCATAATTTTCACTTCATGTTCTGTTTCACCTCCTTGGGTATTTGCATAAGTAGACATGATGTGTTAAGTGGCACTTAAGAGATTATAGAGACAGGAATTCAGATCCAGAAACATGGGCATCAAAGGAGTCAGACAGGAAGAATGACAGGTTTTGGACACAGAGCAGAGCCCAGACTTGAGCACCTAAAACTGATCTTAACCACATTGAAAATCTTGGCCTGAGTAAGTGGATCATGTTGGGGCAAGATCACTGGAAAGTGAAAAGGAGATATCTGTATTCAGTACCTAATCACATCTGGAATCTGTAGCACTAGTGCTGCCCTGAGGTTCTTGCAGAGGTATTTTTGAGTTGACTTGCCCAGAAACTGGAGATGTAGTTAAATGCACACCCAGATTGGACCCTGGTTTGTACCTCAGGCTCAGGTAACAGAGCATGATGCTGGCAGTGCTGCTTGAGACAGAACAAAACCAAGCAAGAACTCTTCAGACTTGCAGCCTAATATACAGCCTGACAGTTCAACACAGAGCCATCACAAAGGAAATGTTACCTACTGAGGACACAAAAGCTGTCCCCTGTTTCCCAAGGACGGCACATCCAGTGCCGCTTCCTCACAGAAATGTCTCTGTGCAGCTTTGCTCACTGAAAAGGCATCAGTCCTCCAGACTGAGAGATTCAGCAGGAAACTGGGCTGAATCCACAGAATTTGGGGAATTTTTTTTTCTTTGACCAAAAAGTGTGTGTGTGTGTGTGCAAACTACAACTAGCCCTAATACAGAAATTCAGTAGCTACTGAATTGAGCCCAGTTTAGAGTCTAAACTCACCTGAAGCTTAGCAATGTTTTTCAATGAAGCTCCAACTCCCAGTCAGTGCTCTAAAAATCACAGAACCGCCCTGATTTCAGAAGGCTGGGAAGACTTGACACAGATTTATTGCAGAGACAGAAAGGCAGGCACAAAGAACAGCTCAGCTGTCACCGCTAATTAGCTGTGTACAGTTTAATGCCTTTCCTTCTCATTTGGCAGCAATCAGCCAGGTAAAATCTCCCTGATGCTAAAAATAACCTGCAGCACAGCGGGGGCGGCTGTGCAGCCTCAGCTCTCACATGAGACACAAGCTATTTATAGAGCCAGTTTAATTCTGGGGGCGTGTGTGGAAGCCCAGGGAGTCTCCCGTCTCCTCTGCACCAGACAAAGACGTGATGGTGGCGGGCAGACCAGCTGGGGGTTGCTGTCAGGACGTGCCTGCAGTGTTTTATTGGGAGCATGCACAGTACCTGAGTGCTGCGTGAAAATCTGGGGGGGTTTTGGCCCTTTTCAGGTTATGGAAAAGAAAAATACTGTTGGGAATGGAGGAGGTGTGAGTGATGCTGAGATTTTTTTTGGTGCTGCCTCTAGGCTTTAGATGTCTGGATCCCACAGGCATTCCTATTCCCCGGGCCCTTCCCTGGTGTGGCAGTGGCACACAGCTGAAATCTCTGCTGTGGGCACAGTGACAGGCAGCAGCAGCCTGGTCAGGGGGGCTGTGCTTCAGTGTCTGCTGCCAGAGTTACTGAGACAGCCTTCAGTGATAGAATCAGGAGCAAAGGGAGAAGGCTCAAGTGTTTTTGTCGTCTCCAAGCAATGAGTGAATTCAGCCTCCTGTTTACAGGGCTTTTCAGGTCCAGGGGAGCTGCAGAGCAGTTCAAACCTGAGCATTAGAGGAAGTTCAAGTACATCTGTACACGCTGTACCTTGCCTACGCTGTCCCCTTGTCTTAAGGGCTGAAGAGCCCTTTCTGAAGGTTTGTTCCCTTTCAGGTATTATAGTCACAAAAATAGAATGAGCTTCACTGACATGAATCCCTGGTAAGCAAATAAACCTAACCACCCCAAGTGTGTGAGCACACTGGGCCCTCTAGACAGAGGCTCTTTAGCCAGAGGCACTTGCAAGCTCCGGCAATGAAGCAGTGCTTGCACAATTAATTATGGAGCACCCTGGCAGCTCTGGGCAAGAGCCACGATCTGCAGCTGAACCACAAAGAGCAATTTGCTGTCTCAGACCAGCCCACAGCTTGTCTGGCAAGAATTTTTGACCATACTAATTCATTTATAAAGGGTTGAAACAGGGTGTTATTTTTTGATTTGAATGCTCACACAGGGCCCAGGGCTGCTCTCAGGGCAGGTGTGTGTGTGTTGCTAAGGATTCAGCACACACCTCCTGCTGAACATGGTGGATATTTGTGCAAACACAGGGCAGTGTCCCTGCAAAGGCAGGAACTTCTGCCAGGGGACAAAATAAAATTCCAAATTTCCAGGGCACAGCTGATGAAAGATAGTGTCTTCCCAAAATACAATCTCCTCACACCGCTCTGTTCTACTTCTTTGGCAGTGCTGAGAATTCATAATCAAACGTGTTTTGCACAGCACAGTGAAAGTAAGGGCAGCAGGTCAGAGCACAGCAGGCAAGGGGAGAGCAGAGCAGCAGGTGTAAACATGGAGGGGAATATACAGGGCCTTTTCTGGGACACTGAGTCAGTTCCTCGAATAGATCTTCTGGCATAAGTGGCACATGTGAAACCAGAAATAAAAGAAATCAGAGTTCTGAGAGCTGTAAAGTATCAGAGGGGGGCATAATTACATAAATAAACTTACAGGAAAACTGCTAAAGCAAGTGTAAGCAAATAAGGGAAAAACATTTTAGGGCAGAAAATAGTGCACTTGCTTTGCCAAGCTGCCTCCAAACAGTGGCATGTGTTCAGGTCAGATCCTCCCCCAGAAACTGGGCACCCACACACTTCTGCAGAGCTGGGCTCTAACACTGTCAAGGGACAGGCAGTCATAAACCAAAATGGAAATGCACAGAAAGCCAGTAATGCTCTGTAATGCTTCACCTTACACTGGATTATGATTCAGGTCCTTAAACTGGTTGAAGGTTGCAGCACAAGTAATTACAGAAAGAAATTACTTTAATTTAATTTGCAGAGCTTAATCGATAGAGACCAAAGTAAGCTGCTCTGGGTGTCACAGTGATTTGGGCTGTTTTATGATGAAAACCTGACCAGAACAAGGTGCTGTAACACTTGTGAGCTCCTGATAACCCAAGGGTTGAGTAGGGAGGGATTCAGGCATTCATCCCTTTGTGGGGATGGTCACTGTGTTACTGAGATTATCTAGGATTAGGGGTTTTTTTATCCTAGACCTGTTAATGGCATTCAGGAAAAATGTTTTATGCACTTAATGCCAAGCACTTACTTCACTTAGTTGGAACAGAAGCCAGATAGAAAGGACAGTGTGTACCTGAAAGACTGAACTGGCACGAGCAAAGTCTCAGCCAGAAAGGGATTTGGCTGCATGTTTTTTTTCAGTTTTAACAAATCCATTTCAAATGTGCCACTTGGAAGCACGTAAGTCCAAAAGAGGCAGTTTTGGTGTTGTGTTGGTTCTCTCCTCACTTGCCCTTTAAACCCAAGCAAATTTAAATGCAGACTGGATATAAATGAGTGTCCCCAGCACTGTTGCCGGGAATTGCCAGCAGAATACCTAAGTGGACAGAAACGTCTCCCACTAAGCCTGAAGTGTGACTTTTAGTTTGGAGAAGGGGAAAGACAAAACTGTCTCGCTGTGGGGTGTCCCCTCTGCACACACCGTACCTGGGAGGCACAAGGCTCATCCCACTCAGAGCTGTCACTGATTTACGGGCAGTGTTGGCACATGAATCATCTGCACCTTCGCATGAGGAACTCTATGGTGTTTTTGGATCCTCTTCCAAGAACTGTCTCAGCACATCTGATCCAAGGAGACTAATTCATACAGAGCAGTTGCTGCTGCCCCAAACACGGGGAGAGTTACTACAGTTTCCTCCTCCTCCTGCAGTTCTGAGCACAACTTCTGTAGCCTGGTTCATTCAGAATTTTAATTCCTTCAGGAATCAGAGGCTTGGGCTTGCTGCTTTCATACAGAAAACTGGGTCAGTCTGGCACAGTTTCTACCTTTCTGAGAGAACTTCAGAGAAGGCAAGGGGAAGGCAAGGCAAATGAAGGAAATAAATATTTAGAAAATAAGAGGGGGGTAAGGAGAGAAAACAGGTCAGAACAGAAGGTCATTGGTTTCAATCAACCACTGCTCAATAGATATTTTACAGTTGTATCAATTATTAACACACAGCTCTAGCTAAATCTTTTTGATTCCATTGCCTGTGCCCACCTGGCAAGCTGCAGCTCTATAATCAGCTCTTGTGGAGGGTTTCCTGTAGTTTGGGAGCTACTTATGTCAAACAGAGCACTGCAAGTTTCCTTCAGTATCTGTGTTTCAGGATAATTAACACATCCAAATGGCCAGCACACTTCCTTGACTTTCCAGACTCTGGAGAGTGTTTTTCTTCCCAGAAAAGCACTCTTATTTTCTCTTTTTCCTTGCCTGTCACATGTAATACACCAAAAGACAAACAAAACCAAAACAAAAACAAACAAAAACTAAACCAAAACAAAAAACAAAAAAACCAACCAAACAAAAGACTTTCAGATTTATCACTCCAGGGAAATTAATAAGAAACAGATGACACCATTGGAGGCTGAGGACCTCCTTTTGCTGAAAATCCACTTATGTAGAGGACTGTATAAATGCAACTAGCAAACAAGAACCAGCAAGATAGCAAAATCTGAATCTTAAATCATATTAGAAACAAGTACTTCTATGTAGTTAATCCATTGTTGTGTAAAGATGTGTCAGTTCCTTTGTTTTGTTAATACTAAACAAAATACTACTGGGCCAAGAGAAACAGCAGAACAAACCATGAGTGCCTCCCTGATGGAAAAAAGCTCTCAAAATCCAGACTGTATGGTGCACAGATGAACACCAGTGTCATTTGCTTGAGATGATCATATTCATTAAGCAAATTAAGTTCTGAATGAATTAATACTTCATTAGTTTCTCAGAAATCATGTTTAAAATAACATTTTTTAAAAAGAAGTAAAAACCAGGCTCTCCCAGCAGTGTGTGCAGAGAGCAGCTGGCCTGTTCCAAAGAGATCAGGCTAACTGGAGGGTGTCTGCAAAAGCCACATTCTGGCCAGGCCACACTGCACCCTGTTGTTATAATTATCACTGGAATACCACCCAACTGAGCAAAAACCCTCCTTCTCAAGAAAAGGTTAAAGCAGGAAAGTTATATTTATAGGCATCATGCAATTAAGCTTAAATAAATCCCTTTAGCAGCCTGTTTACAACATAAAGGAAAAAGATAACAGGGACTGATGGGCATGTGGAGATGGCAAGCTTAGGGGTACAGGCGCCATGGGAACAGAAAGCTCAGGTTAGCAGGGACTTGGGGTGGACCAGAGGCCCAGCACTCAGATGCTGCGATGTGCTGTGCATCAGCTGCAGTGACAAAAACATTCTACAAAAGCCTAGAAAAGCAGGGTATGGTGGAAGGTGCTTGCAGAGTCAAGGCCTGTTCCAGCTCTGAGAAAGCACTGCCAGCTCATCCCATCCCAGCAGTCACTCCACAGGCAGGGCCCGACTCGAAGGAGACACGGAGGTGGGGAAACAGAATCGGAACACGGAGACCTCACAAATGTTTTCCTCACAGCCTTGTGCTTTGACAGTAAGAGACAGTGCATGTTGTACCACAACAAATCATAGCTGTAACATCAAAACTAAGTGCTCAGGTCAATAGGGAATGTTGCATAATTAAATTCGTACGTTTATTCAATTCAAGAACTCAGGTTTCAAAAGCTCAGAATATTCTGTTCTGCCTGAAATTTGCCAGCAAATTCTGTTTGAATTTACATGGCCATGAGTAAACACAGGATCCTAAACACAAGTAAGGAGGGTCCCAAAAAGCTTTGGGGAAGAGCAGACAGAAAACAAGGATAGCATTTCAAAATTCAAATCCTCTCTGCACTTCCCTGTAAGTTAGCCTGTCTGCAATGCTCAGTATCACACTTTGTGACATCAAAGTGACAAGTCACACTACTCACCCAGTCCAATTGAAAAACAAAGAAAAACAGAATTACTGAAATACCATTTGCAGAGGGAAGTGAATAAATCCCTGGAGGGTCTGCAAATCTGGTTTTCCAGACAAGACACTTTGCCACACTTTGCTATTGTGTCCAGCAGAGATAACCATAGAGACCAGCTTTGCAGAGCACTAGGAGAGCTGCTGGGGAGAGAACTACAAACTAGATGGTTATTGAGACCGGGGAGCTCGCATTTCTATAGAGTGCTCAGGCCACATCTTGGAACTGTCAGTGGAATTTCTCACAGTGGGAACACTCCTTGCATTAAAAATCAAGGTACTCTCAAGAGAAATTCTGAAACAAATCCCCAAAATATTGCAATCAAATGGGAATGCAGTAAAGAAGCAGGCTTCAAAGCCCACCCTGGGCACAGGCTGTGGCTCTGGCCAGCCAAGGCTCATGACACTATAAAGGCAAGCTGTTGGTCTAACCCTGTCCTGAAAGACACTGGGCCAACCACAGCATGCATGAGGCAGACAGAAAATAGTACAACAGATGGTGAAATGCTGTATGAAGGCAGGGATATCCCATCCTTTTGGAGATGCCATGTGGGTGAGTGACAGGCAAGAACCAGAAAGTACTTGCCTTGCCAGGGGGACTGTTCCCAGAGAGATTCCCACAATTGGGGAGCAGGTCTATGGCCACACATGTGGCCCCAACAGGGACTGCCTGCCCCAGCAGCATTTGCAGCTTCAGGAATCCCTCCAATTTAGGGTTTTTTCTTTATAAAGTACTTGGAAAGTGCTGCATTTTCCGTGAGTTACTTCACTAATCAAGAACACCGTCCCTTGGCACAAAGCCTGGCATTACAGGGGTTTGAAGGTGCCTCAGCATGTCCACCCTGCCAGGGCTCAGAGCCACTGGGTTAGTAGGTTCACACAGCTTGATCCCCCCAGCTCTAGGGGAAACCCTTGCTGCTGCTTTATGCAACACCTCACAATGGCAAATAAACCTGCAGAGGTTTATCTGTCACTTCACAGATTGCCAAGGGGTCCTTCATGTACAACTACAGCTTACAGGGAACAGGGAAGGACATTCTCCAGAACTCCCAGTGCACAGGGAATTCCCAGCAGCTCGTATCCATGGTGAGAGTGGCCATTCCCAAACCATTCTGCATTAAATGAGGGGGAGGAGGAGGAGGACTGATATCCACTCAGCAGAGACAGGCTGACGGGCCACGCATGCCAAGACTTCTTTGTCTGCTCTCTGCAAATCCAGCTGTGGTTGCTTCCAGTGACCCAAATCCCACAACTGCACACTGCAGTGGCATCTGTTGGTAGGGGCAGCTGTTCACAGGTTAAATGAATAGTATTGCAGGATCTTACTGCTGGCTGTGCAGCATCCTGGCTGAATCCAGGACATTTTGGGGACATTTCCATCCATGTCCTGGGTGTATTTGATACACTCTGAAACCCAGCTAGTGCTACAGTTCAAACTGACATGTCTTTTTGTCATCCTGCCCCTGTTGCCTTCCACTGCAGCAGCTGAAATTGGCTGCCCAGAAAATTGAGTCACGATCCTACAGACACTTCATTTCTTATGGGGCTCAAGGGTGGCTGGCAAACCAGTCTCAGCCTCCCTGGAAGCACAAACATTGTATCAAATAAATCATGTCTCATATAAAGTTAGAAGCTAACTTCCTTTTTTTTCCCCCTTCCCTTTTTGTACATAAAATTGCCCAGTAAGCACCCAAGAATATGGAACTGGTTCAGTAGGAGACAGGGAAGTCTCAGGTCAGTGACAGTCCCCACCGCTGAGCTGAGATTTGCTTCTGGTCTACTAATGATTGACTTGCAAATTCCCTACTGCTGCTCAAGCAGTTGCTACCAGAGTTGATTTTGGTATCTCTTGAGCAGTGGCAGATGGTTTTATTTAAAATAATACAATGGCAATATATACATAGTGGGATAGAACTAAACCCCCAGGATTATATGATTCCTTTTGTTTGCCTAACCTGAAGCATCGAACCCACCATGTTCTCAATTTGGCCAAATTTGAGACATGTAACATTTGCTTTTTTCTTCTTCATTCTGTGGAAACACAGGGCTCCAGTTTTACTCCTGTTTCAGAGAGGGGGGGAAATAGAGAAAGAGAAAACCTATTGCTTTTCAATTAAATATTATTAACCATTTTCAGTGCCCTGCACAGTGTGACCCAGGTCATAACCACCATGTGGTTTCCATTGGAAAACTCTTTGACACACATTTTCATACACAGCCTTCAGGAGGGGAGGTGCACTGGGAGGCTGCAGTGCTCGCACTGTTGTTTGAAGAGCATGTTCTTTCAGCACTTTTTCTTGCTGAGCTATTTTTAGCCTGAATGTATTCCCCAAACCAGCCCTTTGCCCAGTTGCAAGGCAAAGCAGAAGTAAGAACAAGCAGTGGTGCAGCTCACGCTGACATTGCTACTGAACAAAGCACTCATCAAACCACAGACTCAGAACATGGCTTTGGCTGAATAATCAGTTGTACTTTTGTCACCCGAGTGACTAAAATTCTATTACAAGTGGGACAGATCCACTATACAGCAGCTCTGTTAAATCACAGAGTGGAGAACAAGGTGGAAGGGAGAGAAGAAAGCTCCTGTTCTATTACATTTACAGCCAAGTGTCAGAGTTCTTGCGTATTAAATTAAAACCATTATGTTATGCTGGTCACATAATGGGCCACAACATCCTCCAAGAGTCCTTACTGGTGTGTTGAGAGAGGTATGAAAGCAAAAGCCTCCTGAAGGTGATGGAAGGATGAGGATGCTCAGCATCCACACTGAGCTTTCCAGCAGGCCTTTGAACTAAGACAGGCTCTGCTCCCCAGCTGTGCCTGGCCTTTCTTCCTCACGCTTTGGGAAAACTGGGGACCCAAAGGTCAAATGCAGCAGAGCTTTCACAGGTGGGGAAAACAGTGATTACCATAAAGCCTTCTCCATCTGAATCCTCTGCCATAATTAGATCTGGCTCTGTTGGGGTATCTCAGCCCACACAGTGCTTGTCACTAAGTAGCACTGTGCAAGAACAGACCTGGCACAGGATGTGGGTCACTCAGGGACAGGGGGTTATGATACAAAGGTCACACTGGGCAAGTATGTGGTTTTTATTCCAACTGAAATCTGAACTCCTCATTGCAGGGCTTATATCACAGAAATTATGATGATGGACAACTGTAATTGCCTGGGAGATGAGTGACAACATAATTAAGTGAACTCGTGCTGATTCGCAGCCTTGAAAATCCAGACAGAACTAAAGGCCAAACAAACAAGGAACATATGCAATTAAGGCAACATATACAGCCTCTGTGTTTATCCAGTTTTCTTATTTGGATGCAAAAACAGTTCACGAAGGAACATAGACACAAATATTGGGCAGTTTTAAAGCATGCAACTCACACTATCTACCATACTCAGTCACCCTTTTCATATCGCTCTGAGCTCCCTCCTACCAGAGACTGGCAGCAAGTACTCTTAGAATGATACTCTTGGGTGTTCCAAGGGCAGGAGCACCTCTGCTATGGAGACAGGCTGAGAGAGCTGGGGTTGTTCAGCTTGGGGAAGAGAAGGCTCTGGAGACACATTAACGTGATGTTCCAGCACTTAAAGGGAGCTTAGAAAAAATGAGGGAGAAGGACCTTTTACATGGGCAAATAGTGATAGCTCAAGAGGGAACAATTATAACTGAGGGAAGGTTAGGTTAGATTAAGTATAAGAAAGAAGATTCTGACAGTGAGGGTGGTAAAACACTGGAACAAGTTACTCAGAGGGGTGTTGGATGTCCCATCCCTGGAAACATTCAGGGTCAAGTTGGACAGGGCTCTGAGCAACTTGATCTATTTGAAGATGTCCCTACTCATTGCAGTGGGGTTGGACTCGACGAACCTTAAAAGTTCCCTTCCAACTCAAACTGTTCTATGATTCTCCTATTATGGGAAATGCTGGCACATCACTCAGTTCACACTTTTTATACACTCCAGAATTACCTTGGGATGAAAACAAGTTTGTGTCTCAGTGTCTGTGTTCTAATTTTGTACAGACAGTAAAAGAGAAGTCCCTCCTACCATGGATTTACTACTACCCATAATTGTACACTGCCAGCAGTACTGCACTGCCACCGTGCAGTGCGTGGGTGACTCAAAGCCCTGGCACACGTCCTCTTCACAGCTACTTATAGGAAGGATGAAAATAAACTTCTTGATGAATTGAACGCAATGTTCTGGTAACAGAGATACCAATTTAAGAGGCAGAGCCTTTGCCTCTTGATGGGCAGCAGACACAAGCAGCTTTATGAGAAGCAAGCACAGGGCACTCCCATTTCTCCTTCCTTTTCCTGGACTGGAGCTCTCCTGTGAGAGGGATCCTTCCCACCACCTCCCTTCCCAACTCATCTGCAGAACCACCTGACCCAAAAGACAATCAATGCAATTGCCTTTGGCTACCGCTCATTTACTGATGGCTGGATTGATTGCTCACTTGTCATCCAGAGTCCACAGGCACATGCACGTGTCCAAGTCTACACAGCTCATTGCTCCCTTTGGAGAAGATTCTCAGACTCACATGGATCTAAGAGCAGCAACAGGATTACAAAGTATGTCTTTTGGCTTCAGCTACAAATCCAAAAGAAACTCAGTTTTGTGACAACCATACATACAGATACTGTGCAACAGATGCTGTGCAAAAATATTTTGGGGAACCACAGGAAAATATTTTGAGAACAGATAAGAAACCACACAAACCAAGAACCTGAGCTGTTTTTCACTGGATTCTGCTCAATGTTTGTTAGGCAGGTGAGTGAAGACCAGTAAGAAGAGCTAGAAAAGGACTGTCTAGAGTGTGGGGAGTCAGCATAGCCCCACATGCACACAGGTGGGCTGTACCTGTTCCAAATTGGTCTCTCATCAGCAATTCTGTGCCCATACCTGCAAGCACACAGCTCACTGTGGCTTTGCTGCCATACAGTTCCACAAGGGACAAGGCAGATACTGCTGAGGGTAACTGTGAGGACAGAGAACTTGGCAGCATCTCCTGCTTGTAGGACATATTGACGCATCACCCATCTGACAGCAGACCCAGAGTCCTGATATATGCAAATCCACACACTGTTGAGAATTCAGTCACCTGTAACAGCCCAATAGTATAAACCTTGATGTAATGCCAGTCCCATTCCCTTAAAAGTGAAGGAGGCAATCTAGCTGCGTGAACTCAGTATTGATCTACTGATCAGCAGTCACAGGCACATGTACTAGTCATTGGGCTCACAAACATGTGACCTGCTCCTGAGGGGACCAGCAGTTTGTGGCTTTCCCCTTGACTACGATTCCAGCATCTGCACTTGAGCACGTGTCAAACATGGTTGTTAGCAGGACCTCACACTCTCAGGGTGAAAAGCCACAGCAAACCCTCACAGAAACCCCCCTACCCATGTGCTGGTAGGGCAGCACTCTCCTCTTATCCCTCTGGGCAACCTGTTTTGCTAACATTATACACCACACATGCTTGTCAAGGGGAACAGCCAGACTCCATGGATTTACTGCCCCTCGCAAAGCCAGCAAGGAGCCCTCACCAACGTCACAGGGTTCCCCTTGTGCACATTGCACAGACAGAACAAACACCTCGAGGCCACGTGCAAACTCTGAGCACCTGAGGTGCTTTGAGATCCACAGTGCACAGGGCTGTACCTGCAGGGTGTTCCTGAGGCACACCAGGTGGCTGAGCTACACCTGCCCTGCAGTAACAGTGCAGAGGACATGGGACCAAGCAGAGTCCTGGCTTCTGAGATGACGATACATATGTTTATCCAGTTATCTTTCTAGGCTCTAATTACTCAAGAAAACCTTCTAAAAGTAGTCTAAATATACACCTAGAACACTCCCCAAGCTTCAAACAGCTGCAGAACACCTGATGCTTGGAGGTTTTTCTTGCTTTGCACAGAACAACAGCACAGAGCCTTTGTAATTTCTCTGAACTTAAGAAATAGCTGCACATGTAGTGTTATGTGCCCATCCCCTTTTACCCCCACACATTCACAGTGGTTACTTCAGCATTATGAGAAAGCATTCAGATTGGTGGTGTCTATCCAGACTTGGAGCATCACTAAGACACACACAACAAACTCTGAACTGTGTCCAGACCCCATTTCCATAGGGGCAACACGGGTGCTGTTCCCTGAGGCAGCTGCAGTGGCTTCTGAGGGGCTGCCAGTTCAGCTCCACTTACTGCTGCTCTTGCCATCCTTTGCTTTAAGCTAACAAGGAGGCAAATTCATGGACTGGACACTCTTAACATAAGACCATGGCAATACCAATAACACCATAGGAGATCTGCACAGAGGCAGGATTTGCCTGAGTTACTCAAGAGTTTTCAATAAAGCTTCAAGACCTTCCCCAAAACCACTGGCCCTGCAGAGGTGCTCTGAGGGAGCACTCATGCCTCGGCAGACAGTACAAAACCACCCAAACCTAGATTTTAATAACTTCCAAGAGCTCAACAGCATTAATTAGATATTTTTCCCAGAAACAAGAAATGGGTATCTAAATCAACTGAAAGGAAATCTTTACTGTGAGACAACCCGAGCAGTGGACTGTGTGAGGGCTCCCCTCAGAGCTCACCGCCACCTTGCTGAGGTGAGTCCATCTGGGGTTCTGAGGCCCTGGGTGAAAAAAACAACAGAAATGGAAAGTACAGGACTCACCCAGCCATGGCCACTCCAGTATTGCAGCAGTGCTGAAGCTTCATGTCCACCTCACACCTTCCTGTGACTCCTCCAGAGCTACAGAGCCAAGCTGAAGGCAGGATGAACCCTCAGCCGCCCTCACCCAGGTGCAGGGAGTTTGCTGGACGCACAGGAAATGAGGCAGGACTGATTGCAAATTGGCTGCACCTGTAACCCAAGCCCCTCTCTGCAAAGCCGGGGGGGACCGTCCAGAGGCACGAGGGCTCAGTTTTAGCCTTTACAAAGGCTCATTCCTGGCAGGTGCCTGCTCTGCAATCCAGCTCCTCTGCTCTGGTGCAGACTGGGGGTAATTGCTGTTCAGGGATAGCTTGTTTCCCTTAAACAGGATTTGAACATCCCCTCTCCACATCTCCATTCTTTCAGTCCCATTTCCTGACCTGCATTCCCCAGAGGGAAGCCAGCAGCCTTTTCTCCAAGTCAGGTCTCCCTGAGGTTTCCGAGGCCAGGTGCTGGCTCTAGCAGGGATGGACGGTCCCTTCTGTGGAAACTCGGTGTGCAGGGTGTGTTCTGGTTCTGGCAGAGGCAGGATTTCATATTGTAATGGCTTCAGAGAGAGTACAAAATAAATAGCCAAAGCAGAGCACCTGTTGCTCAGAGCTGCCCAGTGCCCAGAGAGAACAGCTCGCCCAAGCCAGGGGTTCTTACAGAAAAGCTCCCTTCAGGAGGGCTGTGCTTTTCTGACAGGGGTTCCCCCTGCTCTGCTGAGCCCCTGCCCTGCCAGGAGCCCTCAGGATGGTGTTTGTTCTCTTGCCCTGAGCCTGGCTGCGGGTGTGTTCTGAGGGAAGGCAAGGGTGTCAGGGGGGCTGACTCCCCTTCTGAGGAAGAACAGCGTGGCTTTTGGGGGTGTAATGCCCTCCTCCATCCTCCCAAACCACCTGGGCAGCCCAGGCAGGACAGGCTCTGCTCACACAGTGAGCACCCACAGCACACACTCATTTCTTGCACACACTCCTCCTGGCGACAGAAGAGCCCCTGCAGAAGGGGTGTCTCGTGCTCTCATTCACCCCAGCACAGCTCAGGGGCATGTGTGGCCTCTCTGGGCTGTGCTGCCCCCATTACAGCCCTTGGTGGGGCATCTGGACACCTTCCCCTTCCCTGACCACCATTTCCCCTTCCCCCCAAGCCCAGCCACCCCACAGCAGCTCTGGCAGCACAGAAAGGAAACGAAAGTTGTGTCTGGGCAGAGAGAGGCTTCTCCTGAACAGAAAAAATAATGCGTAGACACAAAATGTCCCCGTGCTTTGGTAGCAGCAATGTCAGTGGTTGCTGCCACTTCTCGTTTGATCGTGACTCTTGCTCTACTTGGTGTTCTCACTCCAGCCCCAGCTTCCCGAAATCCTGTTAGAATTTTGTTTTGAAGCAAAATCCATGTCTAGTTTTGTGACTGTAACACAAAGTTTGGAAGTATGGTCCTTACCTCTGAAAAACTCAGGAAAAAACCTCTAATGCCCTCACGTGCACTTGCTTGTTTCTGTCTGCACCTCTTTGTTATCCTGTGGGTTCAACTGAGGATATGCACAGAAATTTGGGCACTTACTTTGTATTTGTCGAAGCCAAAAGGGGAACAGGCTTTTAATTAATCTCAGAGCATTCATATACATTTGCATTCTCATACTGCTTTAATAGTTTGTTATGGCTTTTAATCCCCCAGTTTAAAAGGGGCCTGTGATATCTAATGTACAGATTCAGGAGAATCTATCAATCTTGCCTGGCAGGGCTGTAATTAAGAATGATTGAGTGAGAGGCATGTGAGCAGCAGGTTGGGTGGATCTTTCATTTGCAGATAAGGTCTCCAAGTAATTCTTCCCTGATTTGTATTATAAAATGCACTTTAATCTGTTTCAAACAAAACATAACCAGAATTGTGTCATTTCTGAGACATACAGAAATGAGTGAGGACATGGGAGTCTAAGGGTAACAGGAACTAAAAATACACATTTAATTCTTTAGCAGGGCATTTCAGCATCGCTCCTGTTTCAGTTTGGATTACTGCAGCTTCTGCTGCTGGAGCATCTGGCTTATTACTCCAAACAGAACCCAGAGGGCAGGAGAAGGAGCTTAGGGCATACAAAGTGTTAGGTAAGAAGAATGAGGGTTAGGCTGTCAGTGTTTCTAAGCAAAAGAACTCAAGTTTTCTGTCTGTGTGAATCTGTAGTAATAAGTGGTGGTGCCTTCCTGTTGCCAAAGGTTTTTCCAGAGAGTTTAATTAAAAAAGGGCAAGGAGTTGGTCTGATAACAGGTAGCTACAGAGTGAATTTTAAAGGCATATTTGGTAAGGTTTACAAAACAAGGAGAAATGGGAATCAGGTACTCTTAACAGTTCTTTTACAGTCTGTTAACAATTACTTCATTTTTCTATCATTTGTATGTTTGATAAAGTGTAGATCTTGTTACATCATGACTTTATAATCATTCATTCATTTCCTCTGCACAGCAGAGGAATAGCTGCTGCAGCAGTTTGCAGTGTGGTCCCTGCTCTCAGTGGTTCTTTGTCTCTGTAACTTCATCTCCGGCTTGGCAACATCTGCTGAGAGCAGGCGAGGAGAATCCTTAACGCTGCCAGAACACAGGCCAGGAAGCATCGGAAACCCTTCCCGGTCTGCTGGCTGGATTGTCCCCCGGGAGCCAGCAGATGCCGGCTGTGTGTGTGCCTGCCCAGGGGAGGCTCCCCGTACCTGAGATCCTCTGCAGATATGAGCAGTATCTCGTGGGGAACTCTCATTTAGTATGCGGAATAAAATCACTGTGGCACTGATCATATGATTGCAAGACTCAATCCTGAGGCAGCACTACTGAAAAGGGGAGGTGAAAGCAAGACATTCTGTTCAGACAGCGCGAGGCTGCGAGCGGCACACGGGCAGCATCCAGCAGGCAGAGCAGAGCGGCTGGGCTGGGCAAACCACAGCAAAGCTTCTGTCCTGGCCAGCCTCTTTTGGTCAGGGGGCACCGCTGGGGTTACCAGAGCAAAGGAAATCGGCTGCTCCCTGTGACTCAAAGGAAAGGCAGCAGCTACAGAAGATCGTTGTGGAACTCATTTGATAACCACCTTAAACACCCTCCCGGGAGTGAATTTTCCCCTTGGAGAGCACTGGCTCCAACTGACTGTCCGGAAAGTGTGATGGGAAGGATGCACGTTCCGAGGAAGCCTCTCACTGACAGCAGAGCAAACTAGAGGAGAACTTTCACCTGCATTGCTGGCATTTGGTGAAAATAATACAAGAAAGAATTCTGGTGCCAGGATTCTTTATTTTTTCTGCTTCATTAGCCCTGGAGAGAGGTTTTGTAGTCCCTTCCTGAGGGAAACACCAACCAGAACTCACAATACTGCAGACTTTCCAAAGAACAGGCATGGTACAAAATGTGATTTTGGTGTTTTTCCGCAGGCGCCTCAGCCAAAGACCTGCTGTTGAGGAGCTAGAAAGAAGGAATATACTTAAACGTGAGTATTTTTTTCCTGAAATATTTTATATGTGTTTGTTGAAATCAATGGTTGCATTTCTAGAGCATATTATTTTTAAATAGACAAACTAATTCGCTGGGATTATTTTCTGTACATGAAAGTTCTAATTTGTCACAAAGACATGCAATTTGGGACAGAAAAAGAACTGTTCAGGCTCAGGCTTTCAAGTAATTTTCATTCTGATTACACTGTTATGGGTGTCTGAGAGGGGAATACAATCCCCTCAGTGCCATGAGAATCGGACTGACATTTCTCAAGACAGGGATTGTCAAGGCAAATTAACCCAAATATCCAAAATTATTGAAAATATCCACACACTGGGTCCCCCTGAGGTTGCAGTGGGAGGGGGAGCATCCTTACAGAGGTGTGGTTCTCCTAAAATATATTTGCTATGTCACTGGAGATCTTCCCAAAGGCAAGTTAAAGATCATTCTGGGATATCAGGGTTATTGGAGGGACAGTGCCAGCCCTGTTACAGGGGTGTGTTCTCAACATCTCTCAAATTCTCAAGGCAGAACTTGCAACTCTTAGTTCCTAAGGGCTGGTGTTCTGACCAGGGGATCAAACAAGTGGTGAACATAATCCCTTGCCTTACTGGGAATCCTCCAAGTTAGGGGAATGTGAGAGAGAGCTTTGAAACTGTCTCACACATGAGAAAGGGGGAATCCACCTGCTTGAAGGAAAAGTTTATTGCTTCTTGTATTTTCACAGTCTGTTTAGTGTTGAAAGACAAAAACCAGAATGATATTAACTACAGTTTCTCACTAAACATGCATAAATTTGTCATACAAGCAATGCTGCCCATGCTATTTGATTTATATTTAATCACGTGATTTTGATTTGCTACCTAAAACTTCACCTGCCATCCACCACAAGAGGCAAGAAAAAGCAGTAACCCCAAGATTCTGAAATATGCTGGGTCAGATTTTCAAGAGTCAATAACAGAGATCTTTGAAAATCTGTTTCTTTGGTTTTTTCCTGGCTGAGGAAGAGCTCATCTTTACTGAAAAATCTGTTCCTTTGTGTTTACTTTTTGAAGATGGCTGGTTACATCCTTAATCTGGGTTAAACTGACCAGCTTTAATAATAAAAAAGTTTGAATACATTCATATAATGAGCTTAGAGAGAGATAAAGCAGAAAGAAGATAAAGCAGAATTAAAGATAGTTCCTGAATTCCAGCTAAACATACTGGGCTAGATTTGTATCTCATTTAAAGAGCTTCCAGCATGGAGCAAATTTATTGACTTCTGTTGAGTTGCTCAGGCTTTATACAGGTTCAGCTGAGATCAGAACCACTTCCACTTTATTTACCTCTGCCATTACATAAAAAGCTGGACATCCTGTGAAGAGTTTCAGTCATCACAGAGCTGTGCCAGGTGTGATCTTGAACTGCAGGACAGGTGCCACAACTCTGGCCCATTTTGTGTGAACTCAGGAATTAGCACAGGCTCCTTTTATTAACAGGGATTCTTGTTATGGACTTTAAAATAGTTTTTAAAATAGACTTTAATAGCCTTCTTGTTATGGATTTTATTAAAACCCCTGTGGATTGGGTGTGCCATGCAAAGCTGGAGCAGTGTAGATGCCCTTCAGTGAAATCACCACAACCTCCTCCAGGTAGAAAGGGTTGCACAGTTGTAAGTTCTGAGTTTCCCAACCTCTTTGATGTTCTGCTGACAGAAGNTTTTAAGGACTCATAACTCCCATTTGTACAACTCTGGCAAAAAGAGAACCATATTGCACATGCCTGAGTGCAACTGCTGTTATTTAAAGCAAATCTCAGCAAGATTTCAAAAAGTGATTTCTTATCTCCCTAAGGGAGATATTTCTGAGATTAATACATGAAAAGCAAACTTAAAGCCAACACTTTCTTAAAATATTGTTCATCTTCCAAGTCCTTGATCTATAGAAACACTGCTGGTTTCCCACCAAGCATGAAGAGCTTCCACTAAAATCACAGCCCAGACGTCAGACGTGTACTGTGCACTCGAGAGCTGAATTTCACATCCAAGGAGCATGTCGTGAGGCCACCCTGTACAATTCCCATTTCATTCTTCACTCAAGCAATTGTTTTAGTGTCACGCAGAGCTGAGGGCTCCTGAAGGAGTGGCAGAGCAGCAGAATGAATTACAGCACTGCTCAGGCCCCCTCAGGATTGGGAGCATCTCTCTGGTGAGACTTACAAACCCAGCCCTCAGTAATGACGGATCTGTGTGGGCAGAGTGATGCGGATGGGAAAAGCCTCTCTGGTTTGTCTCAGTAATAATGCCTGAGTTCTAAAATGCCCTTGCCAGCATTTCCTACCAAATCTTCTTCTTTAAAAAAAAAACCAAAAACAAACAACCTGTTTTTTTATTTCTTGGAGCTGGGAATAAGCACTGAACCTGAGCAAGTGTCAAACAGAAATGGGTCACTACACATTGAGTGTATTTGGAAAACAATTTTTTTGATCAAAAATGTTTATTTTTTGGTTTTTTTTTTTTTTTTTTTTTTTTTGAATTAGAATTATAGAATCACAGAATGGTTCGGGTTGGAAAGGATATTAAAGTTCATCCATTCCCACCCCCTGCTATGGATAGGCACACCTTCCACTCTCCCAGGTTGCTCCAAGCCCCATCCAAGCTGGCCTTGAACACTTCCAGGGATAGGGCAGCCACAGCTTCTTGGGGCAATTCTCTCACTGCACATCACACCATATCTTAGAAAAGCACTATGCCATGGAAAATTCTCCTTTTTACATAAAAAAAAGTTATATATAGAAAAATCTACTCTAAAAGGGGTGAATTAAAGCTGAATGAATAACCTCTTGCAGATATCTCTACATCTAAGAATACCCTCCACTTTTAAAACCCTGTTCTCTTTTTAAACATTCCCCACTGAAATAGCTGCTCATCCCTGACACAGCACTAATTTTAGCTGACCTGTTCTCTTTACATTTCTTGCCTTGCCACTGAACTGTAACATTGCACATTACAGTGTTTGAAATGATTGGATTTATATTTCTACTATAGCCAGTTGTGGTTATGCACTACTATGTTACTTTAAACAGATACTTGTGACGGCATTTCAGTGGGATCTAATGAGTAGAAAAATCAGGGAGAACACTTCATTATTAAAAATATATTTCTGGAAACTCATCTGCAGTGCTGGTGGCTTTTTAAGGCACATTAGAAATCACATGTGTGCTTTAACACTGAAAATATCTAAGGCAAATGGTGTAAAACTTCACAGGAGTATCAGGAGAATCCCAGAATGATTAAACCTTTTTCCCTGGCTGTGCAGCTTTGTTCAGGTCATGGGCTCACTCCTAATTTAGTAACAGATAGTACTGGAAATAGAAACGCCATTAACTTGTTTCCTAAGGCAAGGGATAGATTTCAGCAGTGTTACAGCACTCCAGGCTATTTTTAGAGCCAGTGTGTAGGAGTTCTCACGGCTTGAATGTTAATAGGCACAACACACAAAGCCAGGCTGGCTCAGGGTAGGACGGAACAGCAAAGGAACCCCCTGGAGGATAAAGAGCTTCTCCTGTCAGGAGTAGCAGGGAAAGCAAAACGTGCAGGTCACGGCCAAGTACTGCAGCACTGCCACTGGGATGATGTAGCCTGAAAAAAGCAGGAGAGAGGACAGAACATCCTTTCCCTTGGGCTGCTGCAATAAGGCTCCTCAGCATCCAAGAGCAGTGAATGGCTCCAGCAATATGGAGAGTAAAAAATGATCATTAACCAGCTATGGGATATTTTGGTTTTCCTTCTCAAGTTCATACAAGTGGAGAATTGGTGTGGCTGCTGTTGTTTTATTAAATCTCCCTGGAGCTGGAGTTCAGAGCTCAGGGAACCTGCCACTGGAAGCAGTGCCTTGTCCTTACAGAGAGGTAACTCCATGTTCTGACACAGAACAGAGGGATGCACTGAATTAACACAACCACGAACCAGCTCTTCATTTTTCTGTGCTCATTATTGCCTGGAACTTGGGAAAACACCAAACTCCCTCATGAGGAAAGTCATCTTCTTTTTTGTAATCTCTGCAGAACGGAATGATCAAACGGAGCAGGAAGAAAGAAGGGAAATCAAACAGAGACTGACGAGAAAGGTAAAATCTTGCAATACCTGCTATTAGCTTTTAGAAATTTAGCAAAGCTACTGTAACATCAATCAGGTATAGAGGTTGTTATTATACAGAACCTCCTCAGCAGGGTTTAATAGTATTTAGTAAAATGAATTATGAAAGTACCTTCCTTTTCTCAGCCCCATGAGACTTAGTAGAATACTTACATAGAAACTGTAAGCCCCTAAACAGATATTTACTTGCATACTGTATATTTGTCAATTCTATTGCTAAAAAAGGACTCTTTCTTTGGAGCTGAGTCCCTGCTGGGCACCAGGTGTGCCCCCATGGAACATTCCTCTTTGCATTTAAAGTTTTCTCACAATCAGAACTAGATCTTGTTGTTCTGTTCCTGGGAATCCCTACTGGAATTATAAACCAAATATGATGTAACTCATTAAAGCCAAATTGAAATACTTAAAATGGTCTAGTCATGAGAATCTCACACAGACAATCTGCCTGTAGCAGAACACCCCAACAGCATCCAGAGATCATAACAAATCCACCAGGATTCCTTTGCATTTGCAGGTGCCTTTGATCAGTATCCAGGTTAAAATATTTTCTTTTTTTGTCCATTTTAAAGGCAGTGTCCTGTAGCCCATTTAAACCATTATTACTCTGCTAACAGTCCACCAAATGATTAGGATTTCCCTGGGATCTCCAAGGATTGGGTGGTTTTCCATACACATAAATGGACATTAGGCTAAGATGGGAAGCAGAAAATACTGCACATTTTACTGATGCATTTGTTATTAACCCTTGTTTTATTTTACAAAACTACTGAATACAGCTTAACCAGAGACCTACAGTTGATGAACTGAGAGACAGAAAAATCCTGATTCGATTCAGTGATTATGTGGAAGTGGCAAAAGCACAGGACTACGACAGGAGAGCAGACAAACCATGGACACGACTCTCAGCAGCAGATAAGGTACTACCAGAGCTAAAATCACACACAGTTGCTTTATCCTTGCTTTGTCTGCAGTGATACATCACATTCTGCACAGACATTTAACCTCTGGGACATTTAATCTCTGTAAAGTTTACCCTTATATTTTATGCTGAGATCACAGAGACTAGTGCATCCTGTCCTAACAGTGCTATTTATAAAAATACTTATTTAGTACTGGAAATACACCCAGCCCACCCAAAAAGGTGTATACAATCATTGGGCTCCAACTCAAACCCCTTTCCAGCCAATGGATTATTAACATTTCTTCTCAGACTGGAAGTTTTGCCCTAGACGTGCAAATATCCTCCACTATGTTTCTAAACATGCAAAGATTTGCTCCCCCTCCTTTCTCTCAAAGCTTAAGGAGTCACTTGACCCGCATCCTCAGGACCATAAACAAACACTCATTTTGTGTTACATACCTGCCAGGTCACTGATTTACATCCCAATTGAACTGTCACATTTAGCTCCTTGAGTAGCAGTTCAGCTCTAGATTCCAGCTGGAACTGCTGCTGGGTACCTTTGGAGGGTTCAGGGCTGCAGGAGGAGCAGGATGCTGAGCTTTACTGGCAAAATGGCAAACACAGGCTTTGCTCTGAGATGTGGAGATCAAACACTTCCATCTCCATCTCAGGGTCTCCTCAGGAGAAAAACCAAATGGGTTTAGAGGACTCCTATGGAAAAGGAAGAGAGCATTTCTCCTACAGAAGCTGTTCTGAGCTCACTAAAATGGTGAATAAACTATTAAATAGTAATCGGTGGAATAATGATTTTGTATTTTCCTTGTATGTACTCAGCTTTTATTAAATTAGGCCTTACCTAGTTTCAATATTGTTAACAAGGCAGGACTGTAAGCAAAAAGAAAGTGGCAGTTCAACTGCATATGCTGGTTGCTCCCATCAGGGAGTCGGGGTCAGGAGCTGGACCGTTGCATTTGAGATTGAAAAAAAGGATCAATTTCTTGGCAACTTCTCTCATCTTTAATAAATTTTAACTGGAGTCCTATTAAATGTGAGACAATAAGCCCTGAGGTGTTATTCTCTCAGAATTGCTTCTAGACAGCAGTGGCCCTGTCAACAATCGATAAAGAATGGGAAGTATTGTGTCACCAATCCATATCCACAGAACCTAAATACTCGGTGTCTCTGTCAGCACTGTGTGCTCTGCTCTACCGAATACCTGCTGCTTCTGCTCTAGAAAACTGCTCTGCCAGCCTGGCATTTTGCAGTGCTCCCAAAGATGAAATCATTTGTTAATATCTAATTGTTTGCTTTTCTATTTTCAATCCCTAGGCAGCAATTCGGAAAGAGCTGAATGAGTACAAAAGCAATGAAATGGAGGTACATGCATCCAGCAAACATTTGACAAGGTCAGTTTTCCACCTCTTTATTTCCATTGCCTGCTAAAACCAGTCTGCTTGAGTCCCGAACCTGTAGATTTTATTTTTACATGCTGGATGTGGGAGAAGAATATGCAAAGGGAGATTTATTTTAAAAGAAAATGGAAGTATTTCTCTTCCTATTCAGAATCTGGATTTTCTGATTCTTGGGGTGCTTTTACTAGCACATACCCAGAATCCTGGAGACCTGCTCCAGAGCATCCTTCAGCCAGCATTCCTTGCATCAAAGATTCAAAAAATAGGACAAAAAAATTAAACCTAGGGTAAAATGTAGAAAACAATGTGATTTTTTTTTGAAGTAGAACAACATAATACACTTCATAAAGATCTCTAGATTAAATGTGCTTTAGTCTGCAACCTTATCACAAACACTGAAACTTCCTTGCTAAGAAATAGAAAATTCCACCTGCAGTAACACACCTAATGCCTCTGGGTAATGCCCTTGTTCTAATTGGATTTGTTCTAATGGATTCAGCCTGGGGATTTCAGTGTCCCCTGCCAGGCCATTTGCTGTTGGCAGGAGTGCAACCCCCAAGGAACTTCCTGGAGCAGGTCAGGAGAGGGAACAGGTTTGGACTGTTGTCCCTCTCTCTGTGACAGTGTGAACCTGGTCACGCTTGCTCCACATGCCAGCACTGATGATGGTAGGATGTTTGAACACATCACTTCCCTTTTTTAAGTGGAGAAAACCCATGAGAGGCTGATTCCACAGCCATTGGTACTTCCTAAAAGATCTTATTGGAGAAAAATTGAAATCACAGTCAGTTATTTGCACAACTCCTATTAAGTCCACTTGCCCTTGAAACACAGTTGGGGAGTTGCTGGGAGCACAGTGAGCTCTTGCCCTACCTGTGACCATTCTGAAGTGTGTTTGCTGCTGAGATAAGTTCCTGACACTGTCCTAAGTCGATTTGCAGCTCTGGAAGGCTCATTTCAGCACAGCCTGGGCCCACATTCCCATTATTGCTGAACTCACAATGAATTCCAGCTTAACTGAGCTTGGGCGGGTCAATGAACAGATGTCCAGGCAAACACATTTCAGCTGTAAATGCAATGTACAGTGTGATATTTATAGAATTACAGCCTGTCTGTGCAACTTAAGGCCCTTTTAACATGACAGGACTTAGACTCAGTGTTTGGGGCAAAAATCATGACTGCACTGATGGAATGAAACAGGGGAGGGGAGAGGGGATGGCTGCAGTGTCAGTATGAGTGAGATACACATCCTCTGACTGAAGCTACCTGGGCAGTGTAAGGAGATGGTAATGATAGATTTTGGAATTTGTTCAGGATATTGGGAGTAAACAGGCTTACAATTTATGGTTAGTGCTAAGGCATTTCAAATGACTGTGACTTTAATTATGTATCTCAGCCTAAAGCACAAGCCTACAGAGCATGAACATATTTATTCCAGACTTGTAAGACTCTCACACGTTACAGCAACAGTAGCTCCTCATAGTTTGCTAATCAGATCAACATTGTTTAACTCTTAAAAAAGACCAAGATCACTGCACAAAAAATATTGCCATCAATGACAAACTGTGGCTTCATCTACTAAAAAAAACCCTCAAATTAACCCCACATCTATATTTGCATGTACACTCCCAAATAAATGTAAATGAAGATCATACCAGCACAACAGTCCTGGCACATGAGGAAAATTAACTTAGAGGTGCTAATATTCTTCAATGCTGTTACTGTACCTTTAAACAGAAGGAATAGTTTTGTGGGCTTTTAAAAATGTTAAATCTAGCATAGAGTTTAATTACTTTTTGTGTTTTATTTCCAAGTGGTTTGAGAAATGTCTCCCATCTCTCCTAGATTTCACAGGCCATAGAAATTTTCTTCTGAGAAGAATCTGTCTTTACTTTTTGATATTGCTGCTGGACATGCATCAGGGAATATCTCAGTCTTTCCCTAAAGTTCAGCCCAGGATCCCTCGATGTTTGTGTGAAGGAAGGACTCTGCAGCTGAAGCCTCTGCAGCCGTTATGGACACAGAGCCCAGGGCTGCCCCTCGCTCTGGAGGCAGGAGAGCCGTGCCTGGGAGGGGGACGAGCTGCTGACACAGACTGAAGCCAAGCTACTTGGAAGAGCCTCCTCCTCTCCTTTCACACTTGTTTGGAACTGTTCTGCAGCCTGTCTTGGAAGAGATGTTGTGCATGTACAGGCTTTACCATTCCAAGGCCTCTGACATAAACGGACATGACACACTGTCATCCAGTATTATGTTGACAAGACATTTTGAACTTACCACAATTAGTTTGTAAAACACTTAAGTTCATGTTCTAAAAACTAATTTAATGTATTATAATTTCATTCTTTTTTATATAATGTCTAACAGAATCACAGCTGCAAGCATTTTTGATTCCTGTTACTTTTGTTCTTTAATTAAATGATTACTTATTGCAGGAAATGAACATGTTTCCTAAAGCTTTTTTTCCCAGGGACAGTTGGGAAGGGAAGAGATTATAATTATTATGCACCAGATCATTTCACTTCCTCATTTTCATGGAGTCTTCAGAAGAATGATCCCTACTAAGATTTTCAATCTCATGGAATAGCAGAACTTGATTGTTAAGACTCACTAGTTGGGGCTCTGACCCTCTAAAGAATGACAATTAAAGTTCACTGTTATTCAAAATTACTAAAATTGGACAACCACAGGTAAAAATGTAATGACGTACTTTGATGTTTGGCAAACAAATGATTTTAATGCTTTCTTGACAGTAAGAAGAAAAAAGTTCCTAGATGCTAATGACAAAGCAAATAGAACTGGCTGAGGAAAAGGTAAAGCCAGGCATTCTGATAATGCCTGATGTGGAGGAGCATCTGAGAAATTACTCAAATTACTATTAAAAAAAATACTTGGGGAAAAACAATTACAGTGAATAGCTGGAAAACACACCTGGTGAGACAAGAATAATATGGTGAATATACTCACAGGACAAATATATCCCTGCAAGACTCTTCAGTGCTATAACTTTAGGGAGTCATTCAATGTTAAAAACTTGAAAAAGGCATTCTTTGTCTTGTAGCTTCATTGAGATGATCTCCATGAAGTGTGAAAACAATAAAATCCAGTATTTCAAATGGTTTGTACAGACTACGACTGAGTTGCTGCGAGGTGGGAACAGTGACTACTCACTGTGAGTTCTCTGTGCTCAGTGTGGGGATGGAACCACAGAGACAGTCCTGCTCCTGGAGAAACTGCCAGTGAAGGATGGAAGGTAAGAACACACCACCACTCCAGATATATGGCTCTAATTGCCAGGAAAAGCAGCTGAGGACTCAGTGGGAGGGGTGGGATCCAGATGGATGAAGCTGGCTGGTTTTGCTGGAGCTGGCTGGCATTTTGTACATTTTAATGTTTGACCTGTTGGACTGTCAGTTGAAGACTTGAATAACCCAACCACTTGATCAAAAGATGCATTTTTTCCTCTTTATTGCAATTTTTTACTTTGCTAGCTTTTCACAGAAATATGCATCAGTAAAATTAGCCTTTTAACTTACTACTATATTTACCAATCCTTTTAATTTTATTATTAATAAAATAGTGTTAATTCTTAACAGCAATATAATGATAGTCCAGATGCAATATAAAAAAAGGCTGAACAGAAAGGAGAGAAAAGCTCCATCAGCAGAAGCATTTTTAGTGTGAGAAGAGCAGATGAGCCACTGTTAACTACAAACTAAGCCAGGCTTATAGTCCATGAAAGCAACCCTCCTATTTAGCAGTGATCCATACTTCACTGGTAATAAATACTGTATAAAACACATTAAAATGATGTTGAAAAATAAAATAGAAATATTTTAAGGGTAACTTAGAGCAGCTGCTTAAATGCCAAACAGTGCCTCTGAGCTGTGTTACTGACACAACTCAACCCACACTGTAGCTGTGCAGGGACAGCTTCACTCCTTCCCCTCACTTTGTGCTGTCCTTCCATCACAACCAGCCCAGTCTTTGCTCTGCTCCTGTGGAGACAGAAGTTGTGACCCCTCCAGAGCCACATTTGATCCCACTGATTGCCTGACTGGAGGTGTTTGGACACTGCCCACATTCCCTGGGCCATGGACTGGGCTCTGTTAATGCTGGAACTCGGGATGGCACCATGCAAGGCATGTGTGGCTCAGGGAGGTTCTCCTTGAGCAGCTTCTTCCCAATGGATAAAAGAAACAGGCCTGCAGTGCACAATTCCTGTCACTAACTAAAAATAAGGCAGTTGTATTATTTTTACAATGTGCCTTCATTGTAAGGAAAGAATTTGGGCCTTGCAGTGCACTTTTAAAAACCTTGTACAATCCAGAGAAAAATCCTGTTTCATGCAGATAAATTCATTAAGACCAGTGGAAAGAAAAGTGTAACATCTCAGGAGGTCCATCTAGTGGAGAACACAGTGAGCACAGGCTCAGAAAAAAACCAACACACACAGAACTCAGAGGCTCAGAAAAATGAGCAAAGCATTAGTGCACTTACAATAGATAGGATGAGTGGATCAAACGATTTACTGGCAATTTCAGGATAATGATTTCCAGACACAACACAGCCTCGTGTTTTTAAAATTCATGCATGAAACGTTTGTGCAGCAGCTTTATCTCTAATGGGCAAATGCATATTATTGATGTAAAGCAAAATAGCAATGACATCATTGTGAAAAAAAATCAGAGAGACAAGATATATTTTTATCGACTAGTTTAATACAACTATTTGCAACATATTCAAACACAAATGTTTAGTGTTGTTTTCTCTTAGAAACTCCTGCTGAAGGCTAACACCACAAACAAGACTGAGATCCAGGTGATTCAATCCCTAAATAATTTCTGACTGCATTCTGGATCAGACAAAGTGGATATTCTGTACATACAGACCCAAAACATTCCAAGGGAAATTCAAAATGATTATATAACCTATAAAAATTGTTAAAGACATATTTAAAAGTAGCATGTGCTAAAAATAAAATTACTATTACATTTCAGCAGATTCAGTAAGATAATTCCAAGTCTCCCAGATAAGTGGAGAAGCCTTATCCACAAAGATTTTAATATTATTCAGGAAAATATGGTTTCATTACAACAGTTTCCTTGAGTGTAAAAAAAAAAAAAAGGTGTCAAATTTACCATTGTAAGAGAGTGTCCATATTGACCTGGAATTTCAGGAAGGAATCTGAAAAACAGCCCTTCAGAATTCTGTCTTTGATTGAAACAAGGTCTGCAATCCTTTGCGAACATTGCACAGTTCCTCTTCTTGCTGTGCAAAAAACATTACACTTATCACATACTTCTGAAAAAAGGAAGATTTTATTTAATGTATTGTACTCCTGGTGCATAGAATATGCTGTGTTTAACATATCAAATATGCTACTTTTCTTTTCCAGGTCAACATTCCACATAATAAGACTCTGAACTAAACCAGTACATTCACACCTACCTGTGGCTTTATCACCCTGGTAAGGTTTGAACTGTAACATGTCAGTGATAACTGGATTTAAAATTTTAGTATCTTAGTGTTCAAACAGCAAAAAAAATAAATAAAAATGAGGACAAGACAACTTCATTTACCATTTCTCTTAGAAGTTTCTCTTGGAGTCCTTTTATGTCGTATTTCAGCAGCTGCATCTGCAAAAAGATACTGAATGTATTTCCTCTGCTCACAACTGGTAACATGTTTTCAAGCAAGCAATTACATCCCCCAGTGCTTTATAACCAAGAGAGAGAGAAGCACATGCCTATGGAAAGGGATGTGTGTCTAATTTGTTCTTTTGGGATGAATAATACCAGTGAGCAAAGCCACAGAGTCCAGAATAAACCTTGGTAACTGCACAAACTTTCAATGGGTGAAATCTTGGTCTAAACCACTGAATATTGGGACATTTTATGAAACTTAAAATCTACAAAAATACTTAGGTATCATTAATATCATTATCATTAATATCATTAATACAATGCTGAGGATAACGTTCTTCCTCAGGAAAAAAAGTCAGTGCTGTTATCTGTTGGTGCAGTTGAAGAATTATTAAAAGAGGAGTGAAACAAAAATTCCTCATACAAAACAAAACCTCCTCATACCTCTGAAGTAAAAACACGTTCTTCATAGTCAACAGAATGGTAGATATTCTTTTCAAATGAAGTTTTAAGAACCTGAATTCTAAAGAAATAAAAGGTAGTTCAAACAGCTTTGCTATGTATGAATTTCCCACACAGACCACAAATACAGCCATTATTGGGAGTCTACTTGTACTTTAAAGTATGGATAAATATCACCATCATTACTGGAAAAGTCCCTCAGGGACATGCGGAAATTTAGATGCAGAATAATTAAATTTTACATATAATGTAGTATTTTAATCTAATTTTCTCATTTCATGTACCATCTCTATTTCATGGGAGAGACTGCACAGAGAGGAGCAGTGGGCCTGACTCATACCTCCAATGAACATACCACAAACCTCATCCAGGATTAACGAAGCTCACTAACCTCTGTTGCTCATTTTTCATGTATGTACTAAAAGTACTTGTCCGTTTTTTCCAAAAGGTCTGGAAAGAAAAATATTAATAGATGCTAATCATTAGGAACTGATTTTCCCAACGAAAACTGACTAATATCTGATATGAACAAAATAACCCAGAGACTCAACAGTTACACGGGAGTTACACAGTCCCCACACAAGCTGAACAAACAGCCCAATAAAGTATAGGAGGTAGTTTATCCCAGGAGGAAAATCATGTAGGAATTCATATAGTGAATATATATTGGGAAAACATGGAATTGCAAGAGCACTGGCCAATCCTAAAATCACAAGTTCATTGTTTGATATTGCAACCAACTTGGAGCAAAATAAAGGCTTTTAAAATCAAAACTAGCACTCTAAAGTTAAAGATGATATGAATAACCTACAGATTCCCTAAGAATTCACTTGTCCCCATGATCAAGCAGTTAAAATACGAACCGAGAACTCTTTTTCCATGTTTTTCAGGGACTGAGAATCCTTTTCAAAATTCTCAAGTTCCTCAGTGAGAGCAAAATGAAATTTTTCCAGCTGCCTGATCCTACCAAAACAAACCAGGTTGCTTTCAGAAGGTATTCCTTGCATGTGAAGGAATTTTTAAAATACACCTTTTGTTACTGACCTGCATTCATGGAGTTGGTAATTCAGTGTTGTCAAGTGCTGATGGGCAGCTTTTAATGTTTGCTTATTAAAATGATCCATTTTCCGTGAGCGGTTCTATGAGGATGTTTTAACATTAAATTCAGATTAGTTTCACTTCAGGGAAAAAACTGTAATATGTTTAGTGCTGCAATTACTTAGTATGACAACAAAGCTCCTTTCTTAAAATGAGCACCAGTACTTTAAGGAAAAGCTTTCTGTTAGTGCAATGTAAACAAACATGGGGTCAAGTTTTGAAGGAAATTCTGCCTAATGTAATTAGAGGTGCACTGTTTGAAAAATATACTTGTACAAAATAAAGTACATATGGAACGAAAAATAAAACAGACATGGGAGAGAAAATCATTGGAGAGTTCAGTCCATAAAGGAAGTGAAAAAGGCTTAAAGGAAAATGGGAATTCTGTCATCTCCTGCCATTCTGTGCACTTGGCTTAAAGGGGTGTGACAATCTAACTCTGGTGGGAGCCAAGCTCCAGCCACATGCACATGTGCCCTGCCACAACTGATACTGTATAGCAAGGGTCTTGCCTCAATCTTCTTGGTAAATTCTTTTTGGAGCTTCTGACACATGTTGAGAGTTGAACAACCAGGTTCCCAGAATTCCCCATCCAAAGCAGACAGATCATTCACAGAGTGAGTGGATATGCTTTCAGACACTGAGGGAAGCACAAAAGGATCATGTCAAATTCGGTATATCCAAAGTTAGCCCAGGGCCTACGACAGCTTCTGTTCTATATAAATTCCTTTCACCAGATGGCTGAATCCAGTTTCTATTTTCATAAAAATTTTCTGACTTTTTATATGGATACAATCTCTAAACATTTAGCACTTTTTACTTTTTCCTTAACATGAAAAATGCTTTCCTATGGATAGTTCCTTGTTAAAACTTTGATTTGTCACATTATTTTAAACTTTTGCACAACCATATGCAACTGCCACTCCATGACAAACCTCTGCAAGTAACAACATCACTGCTTTTAAATAATTTTCTGGGCTGTAAACTTATTCTTCTTCTCCTTCCTTTCTTTTCCTCCTCTTCACTTGTTTCTGCCTCACGAGAGCTGCTTTCTGTGTCACTGTGGTACGTTCGTTTGAGTAAGGGCTGTACAGTCAGTCCTTGAAGCAACAGGAATACAAAGGTTAATTTTAGGATTATTTAGAACAAGGAGATGGGAGGAGAAGGAAGATTTTGTTCACCTGTTGGATCCAAACTCTCGGAATATGTGTCTTGGCTTTAAGACAGAACTATATGAAAATAAATAACCATTACATTTATAGAAAGCATGTTCAATCAACAGAACTGGATATAAACCAACAAGATTTCCATGGAACACATACTGAGCAAATCTGGCATAATTTCCTGATAATGCCATTATCCCAGTATCTGTGGGAATGCCTCTAACTCTTCCTTTGCAGCCCAACTAACTCTTCACTGTAGCTGCATTTTGGAGCCTAATTTTCAACTTTTTTGTAAGGATAATTACAACAGCAGAGAAGAAGAGAAAAAAATAGAATAATATTTAAAATACATAAAATATAATAATTTGGCCATATTTTTATGCCAAATAAAACATTTTTCTTCACCTTTGAGACACATAGAAAGTCCTTTGCTTTCAATTAAATGTTTGTACCTGACTCATTTACGGGGGCATAAGGTTCTTCAACTGAAGACTGTGCTTTACTCCCACTGGAAGCAGACAATGGAGATGGTGGTTCACAGTCCTAAAAGAAAAGCCACTCACTGATTAGCTTCCAAAATAAATCACTTTCAGAAGTCTCCATCAAAAATTCACATTTATGCTGTGAAAAATAACTTATTTTTTATTGAAAGTCAACAAGAAAATATTTGACCCCTGATATTTTTTAAAATATGATTAAAACTGATCTCATTGGGATGCAATTCTTTCATTGTACCCATATGATAAACAATCCTGAAATATTCCAAGCAGGCTCCAAATAGACATTATATAGTGTTTAATATTGAGAGATGCATTTCCCTTAAACTCCACCACCTGTAAAAGTCAAATGGATGACAAGCTGGAGCTCACTTCTGGAGAGCAAAGAATGCATTAACTTACCTCTTTACTTTTGGTGACAGGGCTAGTGGTATCTTGTAGTTTTCTTTTAACAGAAAGTGTGTCTGGAAAGCAGTACTGGAAACTTGGATGTTCATTATTATTCCCTGTTTCTGACACAGCTCTCTTTGCATGTTTTCCACTGTCAGTTTTATATGTTGTTAAGCTGAGCTACACATTAACAAAAAAATCATTATTGAAAGGAGACGTCCCTTAAACCTCACCACCTGTGAGGCAGATAAAACAGAGAAAAGCAAAGAATTTAGGAGCATACCTCTTCTTTGGTTTTGGTGACAGCTTTAGTGGTATCTTTCAGGTTTCCTTTAAGCGGAAGTGTGTCTGAAAAGCAACGTTGGAAACTCGAATCTTCATTCTTATTATTACAGGATTCCAATCTAGCTCCCTTGGAATTCTTTCCACTGACAGTTTTACATGTTGTCAAGGTGAGCTACACATTAGCAAAAAAATAATCATCATTTAAGGGAGATGGAGAGAAGCACAACAGTTGGCAGTGGAATCAAACAATTACAACAACTCTACAGAAATGTTAACATTCTTACCAAAGATGTTTCAGTTAAAACTGGTGAGAAACTTTTCTTTCCAAATGTTGACTTTGTAACTGTTGCCTCAGGGGACTGATTTACACATACACTTTGAATAGTCTTATTTTGGAGAGAGAAATTCTCGGGAGAGGTTCCTTTCTCAGAGTTTAACATCTCCCTGTTTTCTGGTGGTGACTCCTGAAGATCAAGAGATCTTTCACTGGAAGTTTGTGCTGGAGTAACATCTCCTGAGATTCTTTCAGCACCTGAAAAACAGTTACTTCCCTGTCAGCATGAGAAATGGAAGTTAAAAAAGGCAATGCAAAGGCCTAAACTGCTCACTGTTCCAACTATTTTTTTTCCAGGTATTTTTAAGTCTCAGATGTGTGGAATTTTATTTTGAGTGCTGGCACAGGACTTGCCACACTTCCCTTCTTGCACTCTCCCACTGTTTTAGCAGTTACCAGATTCATTCCAACACTTACATATTGCTCTTCTATATTATGCTGATGTCAAGTAACTGCACCAACCTATACATATTAATACATTTCCTCAGCTCATGTGGAACACCCTGAATTAGGAGCTCTCTCTTATTTTAAAAGGATGAAATAATTGTCAAGTTGTATTGCTGTGCTAATCCTCATTTAAACTCCAACTTTTGATTCAGTATTGCTAGAAATTCAATGTCGAACTACCTACATCTCATTGTCTCAACAGGTTCAGGACTCTCAGCTGAAGATGTCTCCATTTCCTTTGGCTCTGCAGAATTCTTGCATTTGTCAGGTGGTTTCTGCACAAAGTTCTCTCCTGTCTTTGGCTCCACAGATACAATCTGGGGTGCCTTTTGCTGTTTATAATCCTTGATCGCCCCGTTCGTAAGTTTCTATTAAAAGAAAAATGTTATATAAAGATTTCTGTAAACACAGGGAAGTGTACACAAAAGGAGATAGACTATATTATCTGTATGTGCCATTGATCAAGCAGAAGGAACATTAGCAGGACCATAAGGATATGGGGTGTTCTAATATCAAAATACATTGAATTTGTTAAACTTGACAGACAAATTTTTATTCTTATGAACCACTTAACTATTGAAAGCAATTACTGATGCTTCAGGATTTAATAAAGTTTACAGACCATCCCATATACACTGACATATTGTGTTAAAAGAATACAAGTGTTTTAGCACCCAGTGTTCGTTTGCTAAAAATCCCATTTGGATATTCAGCAAACGAATTGACATGCCCTCTATAAAGTCAACATTTCCTGCTGCACACAGAACAGGCACAGCATTACCAGCATCACATTAACTCAAAGACCTCAGATTATTTAAGACTGATTTCCTTAGCAGCTCAATACTCATAATTAAAAAAAGATCATGACTTCAAATAATAAAATTAATTTCAACCTGCTCATGTTGGGCATTTAAAATTCAGGCGTATCAAGTACAAAGCAGTTTATTTTGAAAAATATGGCAGGAGTTCTTATTTTTAATAACAACGTGTAACTGGTTACCTGTACTTTTGATTTCCTCTTCTTAGAGGTGCATGTTGGAATTTGCCCTTCACTCTCTGACTCAGAACTGGAAGGCTCTTTGTAATTTTTGGCTACTGCTGCTCTTCGAGGTAGTTTTTGTCTGGAGGTTTGTCCTATCTTTTCAACAGCTCTTGAATTCTGTTTTTTATATTTGTTTACCTTTGGTAGAATAAAACCATCTTCAGTTTATATGAATGATTAATAAATATATAAGAAAAAAGGCAGGTAAGTTGTTTAATTACCTGAAATCCATTATTTCAAAACAGCTAAAAAAGTTTCACTTTACCAAAGCTCAAAGAATTTAACTATCAATCTAACAACAGCATCCATGTATAATAACCATTCCAACTCACAGGGAGTATTATGCCTGAAATACCCACTAAATACTACATAAAAAGAATACAGTACTGAAAAGAATAAACAATATTTAACAAAAGATCTGGAAATAAGCGTGGAGAAATGTCACATATTTACAGCAAATTTACATTTACCTTTTTCTTATTTGCATTTTCACCTTTAGGTTTATCCACTCGGAAAGCAGGTTCAGGGGATTCATCTGCTGTTACAATACCATCTGAAAAGTCAATATAATGTGCAAATGTTTGCCATTAGTTTTAGCTGTAAATAAGAGTCACTTTCATGCCCACAAACTTACTCAGTAACTGCTTTCAGCCCATTGTTTTAAAAAGCCTTGTTTTTTTATTAACAAGACCTTCCACCTGTCCCTCCTCCAACAGTTTTCCACATAAAGACTTTTTGTAATTCATATTATATAAATGATTAGAACTACTTTGAAAATTCCTTGGAAAAACCCAGCAGAAACACATATCTGCAACACAGCACATGACAGTGCACTCAGTATCTAAGGACAAACTTACTGCAGCATTCTTCAGAAATATGAAAAAAGTTTCTTACTTTTGCCTGTGTTTATTGGTTTCCCTATTTTTTTATTTCTAGTGTAATCAACTATCTGGGCTTTAGGTTTTCTTTTGGATTCCTGTAGCCAACTAATATCTGTCTTGCTGTCATTCTCTCTGTTCTCTGTGTCTGAGTCACTAAAGAGATGCTTCTTGTCTTCATTGTTTCTAGTCTACAAAACGCAAAAAAGTTCTTAAGTTATTGATTTATTTTTATATACATTCTGCTTACATAGTTGGTATTTAAAGGCACAAAGACAAGCTATACTGATGCAAAATCTGAACCTTACTTTTTTCCTTCCTTTCACTTCAGTGCTGGATTTACTGATGTTTGCATTCCTTTATTAGAAAAATAAAAAACCATCTTTAACAATACATTTGAAAACACTTTCTGCTATTCATGTGATATGTTGATTAAGGATTTAAAGAATGTACCTACTTTTGTTTTCATTTTATTTAGAAATGCCTGTTCACTGCAAACACTAAAGGATACATGTATTTCCCAAGGATCAGTGAGAGCACACAGGAACAACACACCCCTCTGCAGGCTGACCGTTAACCAAAAAAACAGCCCCTCTACTCAGGAGTTTCTAGCCCTGTAGTATTCCATGAGGAGAACTGTTTTGCTCATGAAACTCATTCCCTGGAATTCTGTAACAGGATGCTGGAGAGTGCAGACAGTACTATTGATAACCAGCAGACCAGGACACAAAAGAACATCCTACCCTTTTGTGGTTGTCTCTGTATGAACACTCACTTCAGTAACATGCAGTTCTTGGACCTAAAAATGTAAATAAATAAGAAGAAAATGAAATATATCACTAGACTGTAACTGCTAAGGGCTTTTCTTCTCACTTATTACACTCAGTAATTAACAGTGATTCATTTCTTTCTTAGCATTTATTTAACAAACCAACCCATCAGTTCCCCCCCACTTGCTCCACCACCTTCTCCAGTTCAGGAGGCTCTCTGAGCCATAAGAAGCAAAACTACCTTTTGTTGTCTTCTGCTTTCATCATCATCAGATTTTCTTTTTACTCAACCATCTGGGCAAAGATGTCTTTTAAATGGGGATTGGAAGATGGCAGTAACATTTTCAGGATAATAGGATAATTTAAAATAATGATACTCCTAACAAACTGTTTAATTCTTCATTCAGGACAAATATCATAATAGCTTGAAGTGTCCAGAACCTTACACTTATACATTTGAGAGTGCTGGAGGTATTTACATGGCAAACATTTTTCCCCACTTAGTTCACTGATATAGTTTGAATTCTTAGATCTTAACTATACTTTCAGTAGACAAGAATGTGACTGATTTCCTTTACATTCTATTCATAAAATACAAGTCTCAGTTATATTCTTACCCCAAGCTTTATGGTAGGCTCATCAAACCCACTGATGTTAAAGTTGTAGACATCATCCCTGTCAAACAGACACAGAGATCAGTGTTGTGACTGAATAATGAACATTGCACAGAGTCAGGTGTGGGCAATCAGAAACTGTGCTTGAAAAATGTTGTAACTACTTACATAATACGACTAGCAGTTATATTAAGAAAAGAAGATGTTTTCAGGGTTCTATCCTGAACTTCTTCCTATATAGAAATTACAAGTTACTCTTATTTCAAATTTGGACTGTTCATAGAAATTGTCATCTCAAAAAGCAAGTTCATCATGATGATAAATCATGTTGATTAACAACAAAGGGGACAAAACCTAGAAGGAACTAAATATTTATCTTCTAAGCATATCCACAAAACATCAGAATTTTTTTGCCCCCCCAAGCATGATGACTCATTTCTTTGTCCTGACTATCTCCCCTTCAAGGATTCCATAATCTCATTTATGATAATATTTTTATTCTAAATATTTAGCACTGACATGTACAAAAAGCACAGATTAAATACATAGCATGCAAACAGAAATGAATTTGGGTTTCACTAGCTGAGAGTTGCCTGTTAAATTTTATTCCATGGAAGTATTTTAAGCATATGCAGTCCATGCATAATTAACATTGACATCTAGAGACATTTAACATTCTAGGGTATTTGTGATCTTTCCCTACTGACTACCACCATATATGCACATACAACTGATAAGAAAAATAATTCCAACAAAAGCAGCAATATGTTACCTTAGAGAGCCAGGATTTATTTAAATGTGTCCTAAAAATAAACACACATTTTGTTAAATGCTAATTAGAATATATGCATTAGAATACTGACTATATAAATAAGAGCCTTATCAAACCCAGCAAACCTATTCATGTATTTAAATACGACATCAATTAAAAGATTAAAAGGATTAAAAGAGCTCAGCCTCTTTCATTCATCATCATCCCTTGGTCCATCACAGACACAGCCACATGCACACCAAGAATGAGCACAGCAGCAAACACTTCACATCATACCTGCTAAACCCCAAGGAGTCTCTTGCTCTGCTTTTCTCATCACTCTTCTCTTTGTATCTGTCACTGATTTTACTAATCAGGGATTTGGCTGCATCTGTGCTTTCTTTAGACTTTGATTTCTACAAATATAGTTTAAGACTCAATTTTGAACCCATCCAACAGATGAACAAGAACAGACCTTCAGGTTCCAAACAACCCCCTAAACTACATTTAAATATCTCCTAGGTGTACTGAATTACATTCCTCTGCAAACCATTTCCCCCTGCAGTGCCCAAACAGGGAGCAAGAAAACATGAGTTTAACAGAATATTGTGGGTTTGGGAACTGGAACAGTCAAAAGTGAGAAAAAAAATGAATGAGAAACACAAGATGGTGCTTATTTAAGAATTATTTTGAAAAAGAAATTCAAAGTAAACTAATCTTAGACATGACACTGAAAAAAAGTAAAAAGCGAAGGTGACATTTACTTCATTTGCTATTAGGAGAAAATCAATTAAAAATAAGTTTGTGACTGACAGTAAAACCACAATTTCCAAACACTGAAAATTTGACAATTCTCTTAACTGCAAGCCAAAGAAAGGAAGGTAAGAAACTCTCACAGTCTTTGATGGTTTTGAATTTGCAGTCTCTTTTCTGAGGAGAACTTCGGCTTCCCCTTTTGTCAGCTCAGAATGCAAAGATGTGTCAGCCACTCGAGCTGAAAGAAATGTTTTAAACAGTATCTCAGTAGGAGTCTCAATATTTTTCCCTTCTGTACTTCACAGTTTCTGTTCCAAATGATTAACACTCTGACTGTCCACTTGGTATGGCACCAACTTAATTTTCTTGCTTCTCTTATATTTTTTAATTTATCTGGAGAGACACTTCAAAAAGTTATAAATGCTTTTTGTTTCACTGCTCTTTCACTAACAGTAGAAAGGAAAACAGGACAAAAAAAGCCCAGCTGACAGGTAATAGTTTATCTCATCTATTCTGAATAGTAACAGTTAACCATGTGTGAACATAACCTGGATGGGATGTACGTGCCAAAGATGGGTTTGGCTTTTGCTTGTCCCCAGTGGTTACATTCTTCTCAGGAAGAGGACATGTTCTTTTTTTCCATGGTGCAGTTTTATCAAAAGAATTCTCCAAAAGACCAGGCAGCCTAAAGACAACACAGTCTTGCTGTCAGGGGATTGCAGAAAGTGACTCTTCACTATAATAAACATGCCTCAAAAAATAGGAAAATAGTGGTATCTTATACATATCAACACATTTTACATTGCAACAAAATTTCAGTTCTGGTAATACTTGAAAATACTTCCTTCAAAGGGAGTGACAACACTGAATTCTTTCCTTATACTTACAAAGCTTTCTTGCTTTTCCCAGCTGGTTGAGAATCAGGAACAATATCAAATACTTCATCTAAATGAGACATTAATTTCGTGTCAATTATTATGGCAAAAGAAACAGAAATTAAAATAATGTTAGAAGTAAGGATTATCAATGCTTGTAGAATTACTTGCCCAAAGTTTGCTCTTCTGTGGCCTCTTGTGTAAGTTTTAAAATGTCTTCAGCACATTTTTGCTACAGTGGAATAACACCCAAAAGAAAATATTAGCATAGGACTATAAGCAATATAACTTAATAAATTTGTATTTTCCCTAATAAAACATGAAATTCTGTTTTGTTTTATTTCATGAAAGTGCTGCTCCAGTACCTTTTCATGTACTTTTGCCTCATTTCTGGTATTTGACCTCCCAATGTGTTCTGTTTCAAAAAATTCATTGTCTAATGTCAATCTTTGCCATCTCTAAAAAGCACAGGAAGTAACACTGACAATTACAGTCCATAAAAGCCAAAGAAGCAAAATTCTCCTAGAAACTGACTCTTGAACTATTCTAAACAAAACATTCCTTACATTAAAGCCTTTCTCTAAAACATGGCTAGATCAAAAATGCATCAGAATCCCATGGTGTGGGGCTTGACCTGACTCTGTCCAAGAGAAACATTTAGAACCAGAAATAAAATAAAAATGTTACTTTGTAGTCATTGTTCAACTGGAACAGAAGCAAAAATACAAACATATTTAAACTGCAGTTCAGTGACACTTGTGTAGTGGTTTTACATACTAGTGAATGCCTGATCAAAAATGCACTAATGCTGTAAATGCTATAACCTGAAGACATTGACATTTCACAGCTGTAGCTGAATGTGTTGTATTCTTTGAGTGTTTCAGTGCTGCTTAATCAATTTGAGATTCTGTGCATTAAGCTTTCTTCTGTTACACACAATGGAAGAACTGAGGATCTAGTAAAAGCAAGTTCATTCTGGAGTCAGAACTGATGAGTGAAGGCAAATTTTAGCTAATTAAGAGTTCAGTCTGACTTCAGACATATTAAAAATGAAATCCAGAGGACAAGAAACCATTATGCAATAATGTAAAACACACTATTTTCTAAAAGCGACTGGAAAACTCTAACTCTTTAAAGTATGAATTAGGAACAAATGAGATTAGATATTAATGTTACTCTAAGTAAAAGACTTAGCTACAGATGACATGCATACTCCAGAAAGTTCCTCAGAGGAAATCTTTGTTCTGGTCTCATTTGCTGCACTCCTGTCAGCCCTTTTAGTGGAGCTCGTCATTTCCAAAGGCAATTTAAATCTCCCTTTAAAAGGAGTGGCTGGAACAAAGCAGAGACATGTTAGAATTCCACCACTGCTTCCATTACCATTACTGTGCTGTCTGGGAAGAGTTTTTTTCCCATGATCACAACAAAAGTTGGTTAGTATTGATACCAACACATTATAGATCTTCAATATTTCTCTTGACTTCACCTATGTAACATGGAGATGAAGAGCCCACAGACTGTGCATGTCTGGAGACAAAGCAAAGCCTGGTACAGCCTGGCTCTGCTAGAAAATAGTGGGTCACTATATAAAGATTCGACTATAAGATATTTTTGCTGAGTTCTGAACTTGCTCAGCCTGAACAGCTGCCTGAGAGCTGCAGGACAAACGACAGGTGACCCTCAGTTTTAGGGAACCCACTGTCCTGTATCATGTCTATGGACCAGGGCCAAGCAGCCCAGTTTAAAAATTCCAAGTTTAAAGCATCTGCTCAGGAGATTTCACAAGTTCTATGTTTCATTTCCAGCTCTGCCAAGGATCACAGTTCATGCTTGTGATGTTTCTTGCAAACTTACATGTGCTAACAAATGTCAGTGGACTCCTTGTGCAAATTCTTGTGGTTCCAGGAACAAGCACAGAGGCTTCAGACACTTTCCTTGTATGAGTCGGAGTGATCTTGAGGGACAGAAAGAACTTGACCATAATACACTAATTTATGGATGACAGCACGAGAATTTAGGAAATCTATTTCTAAGAGTCTCTTGACACTCTCCATTACTAGAATGTCACTTGCTGATGCTGCAGACATCAGTGTAATGTGATTTTTAGGCAGTTCCCTTTCTGAAGAAAGTTTCCCCAAATACTTGAATTGCATAATGTTTAAACAGTATTTTTAACCTGAGATCAGTGACTGTTGCTTTCCAAATTAATTCAATTAATTAAGGACAAATCCCATTCCTTGTTCACAAAGGGATTCCCTGGGGATTCTGCAAAGCTGTCACTTCAGCTACAAACTGAACAGAAACAGGTTTACTGAAGCACTGTTGGCAAGACACGCCCTGTTCCACCACCAAGACACTGTTCCATCTCCTCCCCCTCCCCAGTACTCTCCAGAGGCCATACTTGACTTTCGCAAACCATGAGATCAGAGCATGTCTTGAGAACATTTCTCTGTAGAGCATATTGCTCTAAAGAACATTAACAACTCCTTCTTATTTGTCACATTATTAGAGTTTCAAAATACAAAGGAAAGACTTTTTTGCCAAAGGACTTTTGTAGCTGTGTTGAGTCCCAGTCAAACCCTGTATTAACTTTATTCCAACTGTCAAGTAAGAGAATAGGTTTATATTATTAAATATTATAAATATTTACATTGATTCATATTTTTTGTCTCCTTTTTGTTTTGAGAATCCTACTTACTTTGGAGCAATTGCCTCTGGGTTTTGCTTGACTGTTATTTTTATTCTCAGTCCTCAAACTTCCAGAAAGTTGCTGAGTTTTGTTCTTATTGAGTTTCTCCTTCTCTTCAGATTTTTCTTTCAAACCTGGTGACAACTGGCTTTCTGGTACCATAACCTATATAATATTTTCCTTTTTTTTTAAATTGCATACAATATTTGGATTTTATGTTTTATATTTATACAAACACACAGAGCAACTTTTTTACTCTCAGTAACACATTCCTAACTGTAGATTTTGATAAACTTCAGAGGTTACATACTTTTAGTATAAAAAGCTTCCACCCTAGTTGCTATTTTCACTAACAAGGATAGGTTACCAAGTCACAATTCACATAAAGGAGCTTCCCCTGTATGTATCTGTCTGATTTATTCTATGATTTGGATATTAGTATCTCCCAAAAATACATATACATATTAGACATCACTTGCTGGCTTTACACTTATCTATACTCATAGATATTTTCAAAGTCCTTGTTTCTACCAGAAATTAGGAAATAATCAGACCAAATATACAAACCCAAGCTTACTGAAATAAAATACCTGTGATCCACTTTCATCAAAGAGGACATGTACAGCTGTTTTGGCAACTGATGCAGTCTGCTTCTTACTCACATCCTACACAGGGAAGAACCATCCTCATAAAAACAGACCCTTTGCACTTTTTTTAAACAAGAAACAGAAAATACTTCCATGAGAGAACATAAGTGTCTGAATTCAGGTTATAGAGGAAAAGAAATGCTACGAATTCATAGCAGTTGAATTCCTCAGCCAGTCAGACTCCAGGACAAAGCAGTCTGTTATAAGCAGTAAGGACTGAGCTATGGCTTGCTAACAATTTTTTACTAAATGAGTAAATTTCTCAGTGTTAAGTACATTAAGTACATTTATTTTGAATCAATTCAAAACTATTCAAAAAGGCTTTTCAATCTTACCTTACATTTACTAAATCCATAAATCTTTCTGGTTACATCTTTGATTTCCAAGATGGAATCAAAATACAAGAAAAATTTCTCTCCTTCCAGATTACCCACATTCATTGGGCTTTTTAGATATATTGTTAATAATTTCTTTGAATCTTTTTCTGGGCAAAAACAAAATTTGATAAGTTTCTTCATTACAGTTTAACAACATCTTATAGAATGTTTATAAACACATGGCACTTATGCTTTGGTTCACTCTAACCTACATCAAATTTTGTTAGTGAAACAATTAAAGAATAAGTCTTGTAGAAATACTTATTCTGTATATTATTCTCCAGAATTTTCTTTGAAGGTTATTTACTATAGCTACAGACAAATTACAGGTATTTATTACTCTAGTTTAACTGTCATTATCATTTGCATTATTTTATATTGAAATAACTAGAAAACATTATTTTTAAATTATTTTCATAAAATCACACCTGCATGTCCAAAATGCAAATGTGACTGCAGTGCAATTTTATCCCTGTTAAACACAGTTCCTGTAATATTTTAAGTGAGACTTTGTTTTACTGAGAATTGAGCCAATACTTCAGGATTAATGACTTTGAAAATCCAAGTTGGTGTGTAACAAAAGGTCCCATTTCTGAGTGCAAATACCTTCAAGGCTGTACATGTCTACCTCTTCTTCTGGTATAATCACTGTTTCCCACTGATGACCCTTATATGAAAGATACATTTTTAAAGATAGAAGATTACTATATTACAATTAAATGATATGCAGTGATGAGAAAGTCAGGCATGGAGGACAAACTTTCAACTTTTTAAATCTCTGTCACAAGGAGTGACAAGGGACAAATGCTCCACTATTGCTCATCTGTGAATACGTTAAACTATTTCCAAACAGCATTGGACAGTCATTACTTTGAAATTATTTGATAGAAATATATACACCAGATCTGGATTTTTCTCCCCCTCCCCACTGGAATATGTTCAACATGTTGATGTGGGGAACCAAATCTGATGCACTTGAAAGAAGGTGGATCTACAGCCTCTGAACAAGCCAGTCTGAGACACAGAAGTCACTTACTGCGTCATCTGCTGCCACATAGAAAGATACACTTCTGCTCCCAACATTGAAATCAATCCAAAACTCTTCCAGATTTTCATCCAGGGGGATGTGGAGCTAAAACAAAAAAAAATAGATAAAAGAGTAGGAGCAGACAGCACTGATTCAGACCAGCTAACAAGCTTTATGTGGGTCTGACAAACTTTCAGGATGTGCCCATCTGAATGCTTCTGAGAAAAATAATTTTCTTACCTTACCCCTACTTTTTTCTTAACTAGAAGGCAGAGGAACTTACCTCATATTTATCAAGAGCTGCTGATAAACATGGATATGTGAAAACCCTGTAAAAAAAACAATATTTTTTTCAAGTATTCTACAATACTGTAAACAAACCTTGCATATGTGAACATAGCAACTGAATTGTGTTTTCATACACTTTAGAGACTGAGAGATCTGAGCAATCAAAAAACAGTCAGTTTGTCCCCAAGGAGGTAATATGAAATTGAATCACAACATAATATCCAAAAAGAGAACATTTATTAGCTTTACCAAAAAAAAAATAATCAGTATTACCTTCTTTTGTCTCCAAGCATGCCATTCACCTGGTTAAGAAACTTTCTGCAATCCTATTAAAACACAAAAATTTCTTGAAGCAATTGTAAAATGGAAGTTCACCTCCCTGAAAATATTTTTCACATGACTTACTGTTTCAAACTCAGAATCTTTAATTTCTTTAAATGCACTGGACACAAACTCCATGGAAAACCACTGGCATGCCAGTTCTCCTCGTTGCTTCTCTGAGATCATTCTGCACAAAGCTTCTGTGATGGCTACTTGCATGTCATAGTCTGCAGCACAACATGTTTTACAGGAGGAGGGGATTTAAAGAGATTACTGAGGTGAAAAAATACCATGAGGAAACTGGTCTGAACATTTCATATTCTGAATCACATTATATCCAAATATGTGACACATAAAGGATAACTAGATAAAGAAGAATGGGGATAATGATGAGTAAACAACTTATTTTTCCAAATGAAATCTCAGCCAAACTTTCCAGGCTGTCAGAGCCACACCAGGTGCATAAGCAAAAGAAGAGTTTTCAACTTTCCCCTGTCTGAACTGGGAAATTATTGGATACCAAAATGATCCTTAGAGAAGTTACAGTAGCACTGCACATGGTCAGTAGTTCACCAGCCTCAAAGGCTGACTTCCTTATCATTTTTTGCTGTTTTAAAACTGAGATTCTAGAGAAGAACTGAAAACTTCAGTGAGTTACTCATACACTGAATACACTGAAACATTCCAGTTTGCAGACTGTTTCCATGCAGTATTTATACTTTCCAGGTGGCTCAATCACCACATTCTGCAGCTCTGAAACGTCTTCTCTGGCTTTTTAATGGGTTCGCATCTAATTTGTACGAAGCTCAATACTAAATTAAGTCCCATGCTCACCTCCAGCATCCAAAATTCTCCTTCCCATTTCACTCCTGTCAAACAAAGTAACATTTAATGAGAACGTGACAGCAACAGAAAGCACAGGAAATTACAAACTTTCAAAGTATGAGACAAAACCCTGATTGCACCAGATTATAAGACTCCAAAGGGGTAAGTGTGCTGTGCTAAGGGTGTAAATCTGGAAGTACTCTCAGGGAACAGAATCACCTGAGAGATGCAATTTTTATTCTATTCGCTTTTTTGAAGTGCTGTAAAACAATTTCCCAGTGTGACCAGCTTGTCTGTGACTGACCCACTGTGTTTTATCCACATTTTTATGAGAAAGAGTTTAATTATTTTATGACAACTGGGATGAGAAGAAGCCTGACCCAGACTGGGAAAGAGGAACATTCAGGTTTGTAATGAGTATCTGCCCACAGTCACTGCCACAAACAACTCAACAGGAAATGCAGAAGTGAGTTAAACAGGGACCAACCTACACAACTAGGAACTGCCTTCCCAGCTCTGCAAATTATGTAATGAGATAAAAAATATACTGAAAATTATTTACATGACAAGTAACATCTCCTTCGTAGAAAATATCTTTTTTTTGGCTTCTCGAGGTATGTTGTCAAGCATTAAATTCAGTTTTCTTACTACCTAAGAAGAGTGAAAAAAGGAAGCAGCATGAAATATAAAGTTTGTTAAAGTTATTCTTATTTTGGGCCCTTGTAATATATTTCACATGACTGCGGAAAGAAACATGCTTAAATAACTGCAAAACAAGGCAAGACAACAAGTTCTATCTGACCTTAAAATATAACTACTTGAATTTCAGTAACTCACATTACTTTTAATGTGAATCAAAGGTTTATGTTTCTTATTTGCAGGTTTAATTTAGGAAAAAAGCTTTCAAAGCTAAAGTTCTGTCTGCAGCTGATTGTTGAGCTAAAGGGTACCTTAAATTTGTATTAAAAAGCCTTTCTTTTGGGGATTTAGACTTTACAGGAGACTTTTTTGTAACTTTCCCTTTCTTTAAGGGGGGAAAAGAATCTGACAAATTGAGGTTATTTAAACAGGATAAATTTGGAGTCTGCTAGAAAGGATGCAAATTTCCTGCAAGTGTCTAAAGAATTTACAGTCAACAATCTTAATCCTATTTATAGCAGTTGTAATAGAGCACATTATTTCCTTTCTCACCAGAATCTTAATACCAATATTTTGTAATTTATTCTCCAAATAAAAAATCAGAGGTCAGTAATCTGAAAAAGCCCCAATATACAGATAACAACAAACATTCCTAGAGAAACATTAAATAATCTTTCTGATCCTTAAGCACTACAATATTCTCTTTTTTGTAGTATTTGCCTTCACAAAGTCCATTAACACACTAACAGAAAAGTGTTGCTTAGAAAGAAGAATGTTTACCTCCTGCTGAACATAAATATTAATTCTTACATCAGTGATGAGGGAACATGTTCTCAGAACAAAGTTTTCTAGTACTTGCATTTTACCTAATAAAAGGAAAAAAGTAAATTAAAGAGTTGTCAAAAGTATATTAGGGTGCCCCCTCGTATACACTTGGGAGAAGATTCATTTTCATCTAGAAATAAAACAGTCTTTCTTTCCTTACAGGATTACTGATATTTAAAAATAAGCAGCTTAAGCGTCATGGTTAAATGTAAGACAGAACAGTTCAATTTATAGTAAATATGGTTCTTTGGGATGTTTCTATTCCTGTGCGTCACTGCACAACCACCCTGGGCATGAGATCATTAATTTTAAAATATAACTGCTCAATCCTCTGGCTTAGCTCTCTGAGATACAACTCAGGGGCTGCCATTTGTCTTCCCAGGGACACGGAAATGAATGTTTCATTTTGATCGTGTCCCCCCATAAGGGCCTGGAGTGACTTTGCGCTGAGAGGGAAGAGCAGTGTGACATTCGTGATGCCAAGGTCAGCACAGACGGATCACTGTGCTGTGCTGAGCTGTGACAGCAGCTTAGAAACAACTTCTTGCTAGGAAAGGCTCAGTTCAGTTGCCATCTCTGAGACCATCCAGCTTTTTTGTTACCGGCATCAGTAAGTTACAGGGCAATCTGTCAGTAGAGAAATCTCAAAGTTAGGGCTGACATTGCACACGAACAAGAAGTGTGGTTCTTGTGCCAGAACAGCCCTCATGGGATGAGCCTTTGCTGTTACAGTTTATCAGCTGAAACATTTAGATCTGGTGGTATATTTATATTAAATCAAGAAACTGGTCCCACCCTCATTACAGGTGTTCTCCTCTGAACTACCTTGCCTCAAGATACCTCCATGAGTACAAGGTATTTTAACACTGATAAAGTGTCCTGAAAGAGACATTTTAAACCATCATGTCTGGTGCTGTGTTTTTAAGCTCACCTTCAGGTCTGCTATCACACACAGCCTGCAATAAGAAACAAAACACATCACTTTGAAACAGCAAACACTACAGCAGAACAATCAGGCAACGTGCACCTGAAGGAAGTAATCAAAAATAATTTAGACTTGGAAATTATTTCATCCTTAACAAGAATATGAGATGATTTCTACGGCCAAGTGTAGTTTCCCAAAATCTAAATTATTTCACCAATGACAAAAATTCTTACAAAAAGAAGAAAACTCACAGGTATTATAAACTTGGGGCCCTGGATTAGCATACAAATAACTTATGAAATCAAAATTTGATCAAGATGAAATTATTTTTTTTCATTGAGCACTTAACATTGTGGATTTTTTAAATTTTATTTCATAATGCCAACTATGGACAGAAAACAAGTATGAATACTGGCAAATTGTTTATTCCAAAAGACTTATAATGTATTTCAGAAACCATTAAAACACTAACTTTAGAGAGATACTAAATAGAAACACATTTGAAGGTACTTTTGTTGTTAGAGTAATAGCAATTACTACAACAAATTTTGTTATCAATATATCATTACCAGCAACATGTTGAAGAAATCCTCAGCCAGACTTATAAGCATTTCATTCTTTTCATTTCCTCTGAGGATCAAAATTCCTTTTAACTTTTCAAACCATTTGACCATGTAAAGGGAAAATAAAAGTAAAACTATTTAAATAGCCTGGAAAAGGACAATAGTTTGTATTATACTTAAGAAAAACTATACAAAGATTAAAACAACAACCAGTCTGCCGAGCATGTGTTAGCCCCAGACTGAAATTTTTCACTCAGCCTAAACAAAATCAGGAGACTTCCAGCACTTTGCAACACAAAAACTGGAGATCTACTTTGACATCTGCCATCACAGACAAAAGGGTTGAAAATGGATAATGGCTGAGTGTTGTAGGTGTGAATATAAGCATAAAGTTATCACCATACTAGGTTCTTTTATTATTATTAAAGCAGCTGAGAAGGCAATTGAGTAACACTGACATTGCCATTATTTTGCTTCAGTGAAACCTGGGGAAAGCAGTAAGGAAGTGAGTGCTGTCTATTGTTCAATATATTTACTGAGTTACAAATGACTAATGCATCTCACATGCAGGTTGGAATAACACAAAATAATCACAATAGCACTAAAATCTGTTGAATGAGCAGGTACAAAATCACTGCTGTGAGAATGAACAAAATAAATATTAAAATGGCACCAGGAATGCTAATTCCTGACTCCAAAGCAGTATAGCAAACTCATATGAAAATATATAATCTCATTTAAATGTTGTAAGCATATCTAAATTAATTATATAATGCACAATTTGCACAACCCTCACTGTGGTAGAGCAGCATCATTTTATCAGAGGTCACTTGACAAAGAACATTCAAATGTGATGCTTCTTGCAAAGTTATGGGAAATTCTTAATTCTGAAACAATCAAGGACCAAATCAAATACTGAGCTGTTCGGCACTGAAGAATCACTTATGCACTTGATTAACTTTTACATCTTTATTTAGAAGTTCATATATGTTTTATGGTTTTACTTATCCTTCCAACAAGACCATATTTGAGCATTGCTGGGAGCCCATCTTCTCCTGCTATGCTGATTTTCCTCCCACATTTCTGGATAGCATTTAGTAAAGTAGAAACGCTTTTGACTTCTTGTTTGTCAAGTTCCTGAAAGCAAAATTACAACAGAAGCTTTAGTGCACAATAAGAACCCCTCTTTAATTAAGCAGATACCATTTTTGTTCTGAAAAGCCACCTTAATTGCAGATTGAAGGAGAGATTTCAAATCAAGTGCTGGTTTAAACCAAGGCAAATGAAAAAATCTTTCTCAGGCTACTGCAATGCCAGGGTAGATGACTGAGATGCAATGATTACATTACCTGACACAGAATCTTGTCTAATTTGTTGACAAACTGTTTGCTGCATTTATAAGAGACATTTTCAGAGTCTTCTGTGGCCAGAAATTTTTCTAACAACTGGGAATCTTTTTTTCTTGTAGCTTCATCAATTAACTTTTCAAACTGTCAACAATAAAAGAAAACAATTGTACTACTGTACACTTAGCACTGATACAGAGTTGACAGGATTGGATGTAGGTTTTATGCATTCATCTGCTGCACTGGAAGTAAATACCCTGATTCACAAAATAATCAAATGTAAAACCTAAAGAACAAAACATAAATAACTAATACATTAATCATGCAAATATTTATGCACCAGGATTTTAATTATTTGCCAGCTTTCCTCAACTGGTTTTTCTTTCCTTGTATTACAACTAATTTTTTACATCAGTGTTCATTGTGTTAGTCCCTTTCTTAGTACATTTAGTATTTTACATTTCTAACTATTAACTATTTTGCCCCCCTATTCTTTCTAAATCAGTTATACCCAGATGTCAACATTTTGATCTTAAGTAACACCCCAGTTGATTATTCCATGTCAAATGCATACAATTTATTTTCATGAACAATTTCCCGTTCCTCTTGCTTTTCACCCACCTCATTCACACTAATCTATGGCAAATTTCTTCCTACCACATTGCACTGCCACACTACAGATTTCATTTGCCATTGAGTACCTGAAGGAGTGTTTTAAGCTAGTAATTAAAACAATCAATACTCATGTTCTGGTCCATCAGCACATACCTGCATCTCGCTCCTGGCTGTCATTTTTGCAATTCACCAGCTCGGCTGTGTAACAATGGAACAGGTTTCACAAACAGATCAGTAATGGGCCAAAACACTTTGCCAATTCCAAAATTTGTTGCTAGTATACACGCATAAACTAACTGGGGATATAAGTAAACTTCCCTAAATGGATAAACAATTGCTGAAAATAAATAGAGTGGAAGGAATGGTGAGTTTCGTGGCTGGGGGCACAGAGGGGCCTCTCAGGATATCCCAGCAGGAAAAGAACACCACGTTATTCAGGGCAGGTGGGTCAACAGCTGAACTCAGTAAGGGCCTCTCCATAAAATGGCAGATTAAATCATTTAACAAAATTATGAGAAATGACACAGGGAAAAAGCCTTCTGAATTTCACACACAGTGACAAGCTCCAAGGTGACAGTCCCCAGCAAAAAGCAAGCCTTCAGTAAGGGTTTTCTGAAAACAAGTCTCTCAGTACTCAACGGGAGGCAAAGTTTTGCTTTAACATGTAAAAAAAAGCAACAAACCCGTTATAACTTTGTATGAATAAATCAGTATCAATGGTGCACAGTCCACAACAGGCAATTTTGGTCACCCCATCCCAGAAATTACACCGACAAAGCAAAGGGAAATGTGATTAAACACAGGGAATGACTTACATAGAACAGCACCCGGGAACACAGGTTAGCCTTTTACGTACTGCTAACACAGAAATAACCCATACAGGGAGACTTTAAATTACTTTTTCCAGCACAAGGGAAAACCCAAGCCTCCGCTGAGGCCTGTGCTGGCCCCTCACAGCGCTCGCGTCTCCGGCAGGATCAGACAAGGCAGAAGATGAAACAGAACCCCCTTCTCGACAGAGGAGACCTCGGCCCCCAAAACAGGCGAAGCCGCTGGAATGTCCCCGGGAACTCACGGCCCCGATAAGACACAGACAC
>VXBX01008146.1:683264-751885 GCA_013400415.1 Scytalopus superciliaris | reverse complement strand
CAGCGGCGGGAACCGCGGGAGCATCCCCGCAGGGAGCGGGGTCCGCATCGGCGACTGCTGCGAGCGCAGCCTGCCATCCACCGCGGGCACAGCGTGTCATCCATCCCGGGCACTGCTGCCATCCATCCCGGGGTACAGCATGTCATCCATCCCGGGCACTGCCTGGCGCTGCCTCCTCGCTGCCCCATCGCTGTGCGGGACTGCCGCGCTCCGTGTCCCCGGTTCCCACCCCGCGCTCCCCCCTGGGCCGGGGACAGGGTGGGGGGAGGCGTGTGAGAAAGGAAGGATCCCGTGTAAATGGATACGGACATTAATAGGCATAAACAGCAGTGCAGTGACAGCAAAGGTGGGTCAGGAGAGCTCCTGGTTGCCTGTCGCATTTGCGGAACGCATCTGTGCCCCCCAGTGCGGTACCCTGGCATGGGAATGCAGCTCCTGGGAAATAAAAGAACGCCACAGATCCCGCTCTGAGTGTTTTGAATAGGAATTGATGAGACATTTGTTCTTTGAAAAAGAAAAAAATAATTAAGTATTTGGCGCAAAATTTGCATACATGAATATTGCAAGAGCGCGTTTTTGTGGTACAAAAAGAGGCGGCTCTGCACGCGCAGAACGGGGCGGGTTGAGCATCTGCTCCCGGGAATTTGGGAGCAGGAACATCCGCCGCGTTGCGCTGTGACGCCCGGCTCCAGGCAGTGCCAGGCCATCCGAGTGCGCAGGTTGGAGCGGTGCTGAGGATGCTGAGGATGGCGAGCACATGACACTGCACAGCAGCTCCTGTAGCACTGCCAGCCCCCGGGTAATTCCCTGGACTGGGAATAGTAATGAATGATGCCGGTTCCCATTAAGCGAGTGCTGGAGGAGGGGACAGTGTTTTCCAGTAGCTGATTATGTTTATCTTCCTGCTTTAAAAATAGAATCACACTGGGCGGATTTTGTTTGTTCCCAGCAGCTCTGGGACGATGCCTGTGTTTGATATGCTGTGTCCTGCAAACCCAGAAGGCTGGGAACGTTTGAAGATTATGTAAAAATAAAGGTGCAGATACCCTTGACAGAGAGGAATAATGGGACCAGGCATTCAAGAATATCCCTTGTTACTGCACAGAGAGGCACAGCAGAAGGGAAGCCACAGCCACACCAATGAAAACCACAAAGGAATGGTAAAGTAAGGAAATTAATTTCTCTCTTTCTGGTTCCAGAAATGTCACAATGCTGTAGATTAGTTCCTAAGTGCCTGGCTGAACTGTTGAGACTGTCATCCTCTCCCCTGAGCCACAGCAGCAGGAATGATTGTGCAGGATGATCATGCAGGTCACAAAGTCACAGAGGTGACTGCAGCAATGCTGGAGGCACGAGATGTAGTTGCATTCTTTCATAAGCTCATGAAATCATGCTTTTAAAAAAACTAAATCTGACTATACTGACATAAAAACTGAAAACAAGATGTATATCCTGGCAAATTGACTGAACTGAGGGCACAGTTTGCTTGTTCCTGTTTTGAAACTGTACTTTAAAGCTTTCCTTTTTAAAATCAGCAATATTTCATGTTTGTAGAACAAACACTGTTTTCTGATTCTTACAGAACATGCTGATTTATTTATTCTCTATGCTTACACAGAAATATATCTGCTTTCAGGAAATACATGTTTTAGTTTTAAGCTGCCCAGATCAGTAATGCCATTCTTTTGCTTACATAGGAGTTTTTTCTCCTGCTAATATTCTCACAACCTCATTATAACATGAAATAGCAGGTTTTGTTTGTGCCTTTTGTGAAATAGTTTGTATTGATATCAGAATAGACATTATACTGCTTGCTGACTTCCACTCCTTAACTTCAAAGGAATAATTCTTTCAGTTGTGTTCACAGTATGCAAATGAGGAAGACAAGCAAGATTTCACTTGCATTGGCCTTTATATTGTACTTTATTATTATTAATTTTGTTAAATTGCAGTTTCGGGTACTACAGAAATCAGTAATTAAATATATGGTCTCTAATATCTATTATTTATTATCCTCCAAGTAATTTTCTGCAGAGGATTTTATATAAGGGCTACATTCTATTATTAGGTCATCTGAGAGAATTATTCACTTCTGCATTAATAGCATTAAAAATACAGTAGTGCATTAGTAGTATAAAAGTAACATAGCAGAATTGTGGTGAACTTTAAGAATAGTTGCAGTCAATTCTCTTTTCTAAACTCAGTTGCACTCTAAGCTTTTATTGTATTTCCTTTCTGATGGTCATATATGTTGCTATTTGTAAGTGATACTCTGTTCAATCCTTTGTAGTTACAGTAATGGAAAAAGCCATCCAAGCACCAAAGGACTGAATAAACCAATTTCTCATGTGAAACCTTCTCCTGGGAGATTAGGCAAGAATGTATCAAGTGCCATTGAAAAGGTAAATAACCCCTTTTTTAACATAAAAAGAGTACCTAGTTTAAGTCAGCTCCTTAATAACATCCCATACCATCATATCTCTCCAGATTTCCCATGACACTCAAGATGGTAACCAACCAAATGTTTTTAAGAAGGGAAGAAACCAGCTGGACAGCAACACTCAGTCAAAAAGGTAATTTTATCTTCAGATTGTCTGTTTAATTTGTAGTCATTTCAAACTGGTGTATAAAATGCTCGTGATGGGATCATGGCTACTGTGTTGTGCCTTTGACTTCACTGGCCCCAGAGTTCAGCATTTATGAGGACAACAAATTTAAGGTATCAGTATGGAAACTTGCTGTCCTGCCTTAGTGAGTTCTTAGGAAAAATCAGAATAAAATAAAATAAGACAAAAAAGGCAGTAGTAGGCAGTGTTTTCTCTACCATCAAATATTAATTTTGCCTCATTACCAAGTTTCCACGCCAGTTTTAGCTGCAGTCATGTAGATCCCTGTCCTTGAAGGGGATAGCAAGGCCTTTGCAAACTGATGCTCAGAGAATTAACCATTCTGACAGGACATGACCTTTGTTTCCATGCAGGATCCCGAGTGCTTGCCCATCCCTGCCCAGCGTACAAGGACCGAAGAGGAGTCTCCCAGAAAGAAGGCAGAATGAATCTTTCCTGCACAGGATCCCTGCAAGCACAAAGGGCAGCACACAAGGCAGCTTCTGTAGGGTTAAAGATGTCCCAGTGCAACGTTTTTATTGCCGTGAAAAAGAACAGTTCGAACAGAATCACGAAGAACATGTTGCTGGAGCTAGTCCAGGCTCTTCTAAATGGCAGGGAGCATCTGTAGGTGAAATGTTTCTTGACTTTGAATCAGTACAAATTATAAAAGAAGATGCTGAAGATGATAGTGCCAGTGACCTCTCTGATTCCGAAAGGATTCCCATTCCCCCCTCTCCCTGCACTCCCCCCGAACTCATTCTCAGAGCTGAAGAAATCGATCCAGATTATTTGGAACATGTCCCTGAAATGGGTTTTAAAGAATCAGAGTATTACTACCCAGACTTCCTCCCACCCCCTTTCAACTCCTGGGACCTGAAGCAGCTGGCCATCTTTGTCCACGTGGAAGGTAAAGCTGATTTCCGACCAAAGCCCACGGGATTTCTGGAGAAATACATCGACCGCCTCCTGCAGTTGGAGTGGCTGCAGCTGCAGACCGTGCAGAACGAGAGGGGAAAGGCAGCCAAGGCCCGGCCCCAGACTGCTCCCGGCTCCACCCGGGCCCTCAAAAGCCCTGGCAAAGGCAAGGCACTGCTCAGCCCTTTGCCCAGCAGGCAGATGGTTCCCCAGGACAATGCTGCAAAGCTGCCCAGGAGCTGTTTGGGTGCCAGGGGAGAGCCACACTGGGAGGAAAGCCGCCAGTTCCGTTCTCATCCAGGTCACCCAAAACTCTCCGAGAGGACGGGATGTGCAGCACCTTCTCAGAGACAGTCTGGGGGTGACACCAGGAGTGAACTGAAAAAAAAACCAGCTGCAAAGCAACAGCTTCTCAATGTGCAGCCCTCTGAGAACAGCTCTAAAATCCAAAGTGTTGGTAATATCAGACCCCCCAAGCAAAGCCCGGTGTTCCACGGTGCAGCTGCTCCCATCAAAGGCTTCAAAACATACACGTGCACAAATCCAAAGAAAAATGGCAATGCCAGCAGTTACGTTCCTCCTAAAAAGCCAACAGGGGACAGGAAAATCAAAACAAATGGCACAAAGCAAACATCCCACAAATTCAAGTGAAGGAGAATTCCTTAGTAAATGTTGATGCTTTTGGCCAGTGCAGGAGGGTTTTCTTCTTCATAGGAAGATCCTGAGAAAATATGTTCTTCATTCTGAGTCAGCACTGTTAATTTCTGTACATTTGATCTTAAGCCAGCAAGGCCAGCAGGAAATCTTTTCCCTGAAGGCAAGTGTCTTCCATTGGTCCTTCCTCAAAAATATTTACAATTGCTCAGTGAAGATAACAATGGCACAGGGTGAAGTTTAGAGAAATATATAATGTCCTGTTTGCACCAGTCTGTTGGAGCCTGTGGTGTTCCTTGTGCTTAGCATGGTGTATTTGAGGGAATAGGGTCCATGCTCTTTCTTCTTGCTGTCCTATGAAACAGGTTTGATGGTGGTGTTTTCTGATGGAAAGGGCTCAGGTGTTTTATATAAAATAATGGAGCCTGCTATCTATGCAAAGTCAACTCTAATTCTTCACAGAAGATGATGAATTGGATTTTTTTGATGAAATAGATACTATTTTTTCTGAGAAGAAGAAGAATGGAGATAATGTTTTGAAATATTTTAATGCAGAAAGGATCTTTTTAAGACAAAATATTAGGAACCAGACAGCTTCAATAGTGACAGATTAAGAAAATGGAATGTGTATTTTTATACCTGGAATTTTCACTGTGTTTACTGACAGCTTTCCTGGAAGTTCATTTCGTAAGCCTTGATGCTTTTTGTCATTAGAGGAAATGACCAAATTTCAAATTGCACGTGGGTATATTTGAGTAATGCAAAATGAGGGGATTACCAGAGACTGTGTGGCCCAATTTGCAGAACTGGTGGCCTCTCAAAACGTAAAAAATAGACTCTTAAGGGAAGACTTCCACGGCTGTTGTAAGCTCTGATACAGAAGATACCTGTTTTCAGTGACCCAAGATGAATGTTACTTATCCCATGGTCCAGTCCAGCTTAGCTTGTTTCAAGGTCTAGTGAGGTGACCTGGGGAAATACCCTACAGAAGGCAGTGGTACAGCCAGGATTGGGTCCTGTCCTTGGAGCCTCTGCCTTCTCTTGTGTCTGGGAGATACCAGGGAATACAAAGGATAGTTCAGAGAATATTCAACTGTCAGTTCATCTGTTATAATTTCAACTCAATCAAAGTAGTTGGGGCCATGACCTTGTCTAGAATAAATTCTAGAGGATGTTTTCTACTGTATTTTAAAACAAAATCCTGGTTAGCATTAACTTCTTCCTCAGCCACCAGTCACAGCTTTCATGAGAAGTGAGCTGAGGGCTGATGGACCAGATTCTGCAAGTGGATCCTTCACATTGTGATAGAAAATTAAAAGGTAGCAAATACTAAAGAGTACATTCTGTAAATAGCTAAATTGCACTTCTCTTGGTGAGCTCATCTTGGTTTTAAGATGCTTAGCTGTTTCTATCTTTCATTGTGCCTACCAGATCTTCAGCTTTGTAAGATTTCAAAGCATGGATTTATATATATGTAGTTTAAAATGTAAGACTCTTAATAAATGTAGTAATAAACTAGAGTATTTTACAGTACATAAAAACATTGCTCAGGAATAGTCTAAGAAATATTTTTAGTGGTTTTTTTCCTAGTCTACTGGAGACCAAATGTGAAATTTTAAATTGATAAAGGAAACAAATGGAATAGCATCATGTTTCCAGATTCAGTATTTGTGGAGTTCCAGTTAAAATGAATTGTAGTTGCATGTACATTCAGCTCTATGCAATTAAAGTGAAACTTAATCTGACATGCTCAAAGATCAACTAAATTGGCTGTCTCAGAGGTGTGATGGACTCAGAGGGTGGAACTGAACACCAGCAGCTGCAGAGGACCAGCACATTCCATTGTCACTATTTCACCCCTTTGTTTTGGTTCAGCCTCATCACTTATTTCAGGTTTTTTAGATGAAAGGTTCCTGCATCCAGTGCCTGTATTTCAAGCTCTGGCCAAATTCTACAAGTCTGCCTTAGTCAAGTGTTCCTGATTCACAGCCACAGGAGTGAAAAATAGTAGAGCTGCTCTTGCCAGTGAGCAGGGTTTTAGTGCACTGTTCTAGTTCACTGTTACAAGCACAAAAAGTAAGGTGAGCAGCAACCAGGCAATAATCAGAATAACATTGTTTTCAAAAAACTCTGTTAGATGCACTAATTAATTTAGAATGTTATTACATGTTACTATAATTTAGAATGTTTAGCACTGAGTATTAGTGTATGCTAAATTTTCCTGTGAAAACTCACTCTATATTGATGCTTTCCTGGGTTCTAGGGAGGGCATGCAGATACAGGCACAGCTTGCTGGGTCACTGCTTAAAGAATGAATAAATAACATTTCAATCAGAAACCAAATCAAAGGTGACTGGCATTGAGAAAAGTTTTTTATCACAGACGTGGGAAAGTTTTGTTTTAATGTAGTGCTTGTGCTCTGGTGGACATGAGGCTGTTGCTGGAGATAAAAAGTGAAGCAAGTGGAGATAGTGATGCCACTTTAAATAACTCTCAATATTTGCTCATCATTCACCTCTATGTGTGATCTGGCCAAGTAAGTTTGTCTCACATGATAATCACACCAGTCTCATTTCTGTTCAGGGGTTTGATACTTCTACAGTTGTCTTTGTTCACTCACAGAAACAGAAATTCTGTGTTTGCCTCAACAAACAGCTCTTGGCCTGAGCAGACCTGCAAGGGTTGGATTTTACTCTGTTTCCATTTTAACTTGACTCTGTTCTGGGCCTGCAGGTAAAAAGAGCTGCTTTTGTGGAGAGGGGTATGGTTTATGGTTCCTTCATTTTGTATTGATGGATATTGTGTTCAGAAGCACTTCTGAATATAGCAGAAAAGTTTATCCCATCAAACACATTCCGTTTAAAGTTAATTATTTTAAATACATCCACAGCACAGTTTGTGTGGCCATTATATATTTTTTTAACTATGTTTAGCAATAAGCAAAAGCCTCTGTGTCTAAGCCTGGCATTGGTGTTGCCTCTTGAAGAATAGGTTGCTGTGATATGAGATATTTAAACAGAATGATTTATTTTTTTGCTAGAGAATGCCAAGGTTTAATGTTCTGCATCATTACCTACAGAATAAATACGCTCTTTGCATTTTAGATGAACAGCCAGATTGTTCTTCAGTTACACAAGTATAAACTTGGAACAACTCAGTTGTTCTCAATGAAATGACCCTGTCACGAAGATGTGAACAAACAGGGTTTTAGTCCAATGTGTGTAAACTTCTCCTTAGTAATGCTGAACTATAGTTTTATTGTATCACATGAAGATACTTAGAGCAATACTGTTTTTCTCATGACATGTTTCTTTTTTCTGCATTATACCTGTATCTCATACTGTGGTCAGTTAAAGTTTTACCTCCTCCCACCCTGTTTCCAGTTGGATTCAGCAGTTCTGAGGTTCCTGCAAACCCCTCCAGATCCTGCTCTGTTGGCAGAACTGGTGTGAAGCTTCTGCAGTAATCCAGAGTTTCTGCTCCAAAAAGGGATATTTCTCCTGGTGTGAGCAGCCCCCAGCTCACTGAACTGGCTGGTTTGACTCCAGGCTGCTGGAATGTGCCCTAATCCCATTCCTGCTCGTGTCCTTTCTGTGTTTCATTTATTCTTCGAGCTAATTCTACCTTGTATTTGCTATTTAAGGAATCTTGTTGGAAGTCTGAGAGAATGTTGATGGTTTTGCAGTCAGTCTGTGATGCCTTTTTTGGAGCTGAAATTTCTACAATATGAAATTGCCTAGAATGTACTATTTTTTGCCTTATTTTAAAGGTATTGGGCCTTTGTTGCTCCCCATTGCATTATTGGTTTTTCATCTGAAAAATAAACAGAGCACTCTGGAAGGACTGAACTCGATTAACTGAGGGTTTACAGCCCAGCTTTTGATGTTGGTAATCATGTATTCCTATTTATTTGAACTTTTTGTGAATATTTTTGCTAGTAATTTCATTGGAAGGTGATCTTGTAATTCAAAGTTACTGTATATTTGCTACATTAAAAGTGAGATACTGCCTATTTGGTACTGAGTTGTATTTTTTCCATCATCCTCGAGGTGGCATCTTGGGATCATTCTTTGGGATAATTCCTGTACTGCAGGATGGAACTGCAGTTCAGCACAGCTCAGCTCTTGCTCTCGTGGCAAAGTGAGGTCATAAAACCACGGTATTTCTACTCCACCTGGCAGTCATTTGTGTCATGGTTGTGTTAAGGCAAATTACAGGACAAACTTCCTTCATCATTCCTACCTTTTTTTTTTTTAATGCACTGATCAGTAAGTTTAACATTTTCTGTTATAATCTCCAGGACACAGAACCTGATCCAAAGAACAGCAAACACTGTGGGTGGATTCTTGCAGAGAACCACATTCTCGTGTTGCTAATTTACATGGCTATGTATAACCTAATTTCACAGTGTATTCATATGCTCAGCTGAGACTCACCAAGAGGAAAATGAAGGGAGAGAGAGTGGAAGGGGAAAACATGGCATTTCCTACTGCTGAAAAATCCCTTTGCCTTGCTGGTTCTGTAATCTTTATGTTAAGCTTTACAAAACTCCTCTGTGAGATACCCCACAAGAATTTTACAAGCAGAGCATTCGTGTCCTTTGAGGTTTTCCTGATGTTTAAACCATCCAATCCTGCACTGCTGTTTAAGCCTGGTACTGGTATTTGTGAGTCTCAGAAGGGCCCTGCCCACCTTCCTCCCCACATTCACTGCTGCCTATTTGGCACAGTTTATTGCTGATCTTCTTGCCTGAACAGGAGATCAGTTCTTCCCTAAGTCTGCCTTTCACAACTTCCAGAACATTAAATCAATTCTTTTCCAGTTCTAAAAGACAATAAATCTTGTCCCCAGTAAAAGCAATTCAGGAGAATGAAAAATGCTGTAAGAGGTGTTTCCAAAGCCAGGACCTTCCTCATACTCTTTCTTTTATTTAATGTGGTTTTACAAGACCTAATCTTTGATTTCCTGCTTCTGTATGCAGTTTTATCTAACAGGGTGGGAAGTTCAGCCTCAGGTACACAAGTTCATCCTGCTGTGGTGTCTTTTCAGTGCAACAGGGCACGCCAGTGGTGTTTATATCAGCTGCCAAATTAGCTTCACCATAACTTGCTCTGGTTTCAAGGTCTGAGATCACACAAGGGCAGCACTCCTGGGCATGGCAGATAAAACCAGCATGCATCGATTGTAAAGCTGCCAGTTTCCTTTTTGCAGATAACTGAGGAGTTACTATGAAATGGTAAAAGGAGCCACGTGTTTACTTTTATTGCAGTCGTGGCTCATTTATTGGGTGTGGAAGTGGCAGGTGCAAACTGCCTGAAGAAACCCAACACCACAGGAGGATTGAGCTTTTCTATGAGTCCACTTCTACAGAAACAACAGTTCATTTTTTTTCCCTTTGTGTGATGAGGCAGAAACACTCCCAGTCCTCTGGGACAGCTCATTGGGGTGGAACCAGGTGGTAGAAAAGCCCTGGGCTGCAGGGAGGCATCACACAGCGTTCCACAGACCCGGCTCTGCTGCACCTGGATGTTCCCACCTCCCACAGCAGGACCTTCCCAGGCTCTCCGTGGTCCCACTGCTCCCCATGGGGCTGCTCCTCATCCTGCTGCTCCTGCAGGTGGGTGTGGGGTGGGATGTGGGGAGGGGGTCTGGCAGCACGGGGGGCACGGAGGGAGGAAAGGAGCTAGGATCTTCTTGGGGGGCAACAGGATGGGAGGCAACAGGCAGAAACTGGAACACTGAACATTCCACCTGAACATGAGGAAGCACTTTATAGTGCAGGTGGCTGAGCACTGGAATTGGCTGTCCAGAGAGGTAATGGAGGGAATCTCCTTCCCTGGGGATACTCAGGCTCTGTCTGGACACAATCCCGAGTAAGAACCAAGCCTGACAGAGTTCAAGAAGCATTTGGATGATCCTCTAAGGCACAAGGTGTGACTCTTGGGGATGTTCCTGTGCAGGGCTGAGGGTTGGAGTCGATGTTCCTTGTGGATCCCTTCCAACTCAGCATATTCTGGGATTTCATGAGTGTGCTTGAGGGGACCTGCTTGAGCAAGGATGCCTGGTATCTGCACGGATGTCTCTGGGACTGGCATCACCTGACCAGAGGAATTATATCCCAGCTCTCATGCCATTCGTTTGGAATGGGATAGATGACATTTGTGGAGTTTTCAGGGTTAGGTACAATTCAATACAATACTGTCAAAATGGGATCAATGTGTTTCTGGGAAGGCAAATTCCTCCTGGACAACACATCAATGTTTTCTAGTTAACCACTCTTGTCACAATCCCTTTTCTTTTCTCACAAGGTTACTGCTGCCCACAGTTTCACTCAGGAAATTGAAAATTCCAGTTTACAACAGGCCATTGGAGGAAAGAGTGTTCAGGTTTGTTGTCCATATTACAAACCAACAGATACACAACAGCTGATGTGTAAACTACGGCACTAAACACACTTGTGTGTCCAACAGTGGCTGGATTGCGATCAGCCGGACCGTCTGCGTCCTCTCCGCCGTACGAAAAGGGCCTGGATTATCACCACTATTGATGTGCAAGAGGAGGACAAAGGACCATTCCCCAAATATGCTGGACAGGTACAGCCTTTTAGGAAAAATTCTTCTTCAATAATCATTAATTATTCACCACAGCTTGTACAATAAAATACTCCTACAAAGAGGAGAGGGCAAGAATTGTGCATTAAACAGCAACGTTTTAAAAAACTTACTTGTTCAAAGTTGTTTTATTTACACAGAGCTGGGTAGGGCTGTGGGGTGGGAGGGGTGCTGCTCCCTCCTGTGGAAAGCTGCAGCAATACTCAGGGGAAGGAAGACTCTGAAGAGGGGGAGGTAAGAGTGTCAGGACACAGTGCAGAGTGGTGGTGCTGCAGCCCAGAAGGCTCTTGGGTTGGTTGAGACCAAGCCTGCAAGCAAGGCCACCTGCAAAGGGAAGGGGGGCAGAAAGGACTGGCTTGAAGTATTTTATGTTCCTGTTCCATCTTCCCTGCTCACACTGCATTGTTCTGCTTCTCTTTTCCAAAGCTTTTCAATAACAGAGCATTTAATACATCACTGAAATATTTAATCAGTGGGCCTGGGGTAGATGAACCTCCAGAGGTTGGATTGTTCTCTATAGAAGATGATGTCAATGGACACGTGTATGTGCATCGCACCATCGACAGGGAGAAGACTCCAACTTTTCTGGTAATGCACTTTAAAAGAATACTTTAAACTGCTTGCAAAGGTTAATTGATTTCTTTATGACTAAATCTTTCACAAGAATTATGATACTGTTAAGTGGTTTTTTTTACCTCCGTTTCTTATCTTGAACCTATAAATAAGTACTAAGTTGATTGGCTCAGCAGAGACAGGTAACTTTGTCATCGCTATTTATCATCAGTCTCTTTGTTTGTGCTTCCATGAACATTCACACACTTCCTTTCTGGTTTGTTTTTGGTATGACCCTTGATCATTACCTAAAAACTTAAGAGGTTGTCCTGAAATTCCAAGTAAGTTACACCTAGAATGCTGAGTTGTAAGCAGGGAACCTCCCAAGCTGGAGAATGAAACACCTAGTTATAAATTACAGAAGTCTGGACAATCCTGGAGGAGCTGCAAAGCTGTGTTACTGTAACTTTGCAGAAGAGGAAGCATATGTTTCTCCTTAAAAGCAGAAAAAGTGTTCATAAGCAGTAACTATAATGAAACAAATGTGATAACGAGTATATGAATGAAATATGTGAGTGTGGGTTTGTTTTCCTCTTGCAGAATTATTTTAGTTGTGGTCTCCTTATGTTTATTCTGTGGTGATTCCTATTTGTGTCTCTGTGGATTAACTGTACCCAAATTGTAGTTTTCCATGTGGTTTGCTGTGCAAGGTCTTGCCTTCCATAGTGAAAAGATAAATTCTGGAGAGCTTTGTAATCCCCCTCACGGAACACAACTTTGTTCCAGGCCTTGATTTTAAAGCAGAACTAAGTTTAGCAAAGGAGGACTCAGCATACAGAGTTGAATCCACTGCACATTCATGGATATGGAGCTAAATATCATAGAAATGCAGCTGAAGAAAACTGAATGTGCTACTTAAATAAATATTTCAGAACTGGGAAGCACAGGTGGGAGCATTCTTCTGTCTGGCCCCAAGGATATTTATGTACATATTTAGGTAGCCTTTTTTAATAACCCAGAGCCAACTCCAGTAGAAATTTTTTTTTTACTTTTAAAAGTATTATTTGATGCCCAAGATGACCATTATGAATCTGCTCCCATTGAAAGGTGAAATAATGACTTAAGCATGTGACTGAAAGCCAGTGTTGGCTAAATTTCACTGAAACAGCTTCAAAATTGCAAGCTTTTTGTTCTGTTCTGGTATCTAAAAGGTACTGTTCAATCCATTCTGATATCTGGGTTGCTCCTCATGTAGATACGTTTCGATATTGAGGATAGAGTGAGTGGGGAGCTGCTGGACCGCCCTTTGTTTTTCAAGGTAAAGGTTCAAGATATTAATGACAATGCACCCGAGTTCTCCCAGGAAGAATACAGCATTACAGTGAGAGAGAACCACAGTCAAGGTATGTGCCATGCAAACAAAGGATGCAGTTTGTGTCTCACTGCTCCCTTCTTAATTCCTTCATTGTTATTATCCCTTTCCTACTAAATCTGTTCTTCTCCCTACTTTACTTGAACACTCCTGTATTTAAGGACTATCTCCTATGTCTGATTCACCTCAATTGTACATTAGAATAATGTTGGAGACATTCTGGAAAAAACTCCCAAGGTATTTCTCCTATCTACAAGCAGGTTGGTCTAAGCTGTGGATCTGGAACCTGCACATGCCCCTTGTTTCCCAGAAGGTGGTCAGACACTGTTTAGGACTACCGAGGCTTAGTCTGGCTGTGTAGTGGGCACAGTGTCAGCTCCTCAAAAACTGCATAAAAAGCTAGTGAATGCTTTTGATAAAGTGAATCCAGGAGTGTGGCACTAAATGTTTTAGGTGGATTTGCCATCCAAATGAAGCAGTGGCAGAGCCTTTTCAGGGATAACCATAGCCACAGGAGAAATTAGAGGTTGTCCTGGGACTTGTGTGTTTAAGAGCCTGCAGACAGGCCTGAGAAACTCCATGTTGAGACTAAACACTTCTATTGATATCTCCATTTTTCTTCCTAGATAAGCCAGTTTTCCAAGTCACAGCCTTGGACAAAGATGAAGTCGGCACTGCGAATTCTCAGGTGTCCTATTCTATAAGTATGCAAATGCCCATTCCAGATGGATTCACATTTAAAATTGATCCTACCACAGGATCAATACTTCTGTCAAGATGCCTGGATTATCAGGTGATGTAGATTTGGCAACTTCTCATCATGTAATGCATGATCCATGTTCATTACACAGTTACCAGGTGTAAGGAGGAGGAGAGCCTCACATCCAGCTTTGTAGCTCTGACTGGCAAAATGTGGGAACAGCTTTGGCACTAATTTTGGAACTTCCTCATTTCTGTTTTTCAGACTGCCAGCTCTTTCAAACTTTTCATTAAAGCCAGTGACCACGGGAGTCCCCAGCTGTCATCTACTGCAACAGTGAATGTTGCAGTTGAAGATGCAAACAACCACCTCCCTGTGTTTGCCAGTGCTAATGTAAGGAAAAACACCATTACTGAGCCTTCCTAAATACAGTTCAGTCCTTTGAACTGCTAAATGCACTCAGCAGTGGACATGGGAACCCTCAGACACTTGCAGCATTAGGCCAAAACACCTGCAAATGAGATTTATGTGTCAGAAAAGCTGTTTCTTAAAATGTGGACAGTGACAAATTTCCTTAGTTTTCTGTGTACAGCACCAGAAGGTTTTGTCCCACTGGTAGCAGAAGGAAGGAGACAGACCAGTTTAGTCTAACATCTGGGAAGGTAAGGTGCTGATAACCCAGAGAAGTGGTGGATTCCCCATCCCTGGGAGTGCTCAAGACCAGTTTGGGGCCTTAAGCAACTTTGTCTAGTGGAAGGTGTCCCTGCCCATGGCAGAGGGTTGAGCTAGAGGGCCTTTAAGTTCCCTTTCAACCCAACCCATTCCATGATTACAATCTATTTTCTATTTTACAATCTACTGTCTACCCTGAATTAACTATCCCAGCCACAGCCAGCAATGCACCCACAGTGGTGTCATGACAAGCACTGGTATGTGCAAATATTTGGAGTTGTAAATGGTAGGAACAGATACCAGGTTACAACGGTGTGTACAAAGTCACCCACAAGAGCAAACACGTTCACGTGTGTTACTCTGGTGGGTCTCCTGCCTGCAGAGTGGTGTTTGGATGACCTGAGGGAATAATGTTAAATAACCTGCCAAAACAGGCTTATGCAAGAAGTCTGTGTTTCATCAGCACTAACTCCAGTCTAGTAAAAGTATGCCCCTTCTCACAGCTGTGATTTGTTCCCTCTGTCTCAGTACATGCATCATCCTTCACTGCATTATTTTGTCTGAAGTTTCGGCTCTCAACCAGTGACCAATTTGTATCAAGAATAAAGACAAGCAAATGACATTTTGTTATGATCTCATCACTCCTTAGGGGATTTCATTGGCATTTCTCAACCTGTCTTTGGAGTCCTAGTTAGGCAAACTGGTAGCTCCATTACACCATCAAAAATTTAAGCCATTGTGAAGAGATTACCTAAAACAAACAAATATCCTTATTTCCTTCCTTTCTCTCCCAGTACCACCTAGAGGTTTCAGCGGGACAAGAATATCCAGCTGTATTACGGCTCCAAGTGGAAGATAAAGACTCTCGCAGCACTCCAGCTTGGAGAGCAAAATACAGAGTAGTAAAGGGCAACGAGAGGGAACAGTTCACCATTGAAACAGATCCAGACACAAATGAAGGCATTCTGAGTATTATCAAGGTAAGGAGCAGTAAGATATGACAACATGTAGTCTGGCAGTGTCAATATGAGCCCAATCAAGGAGTATTTTAGCTGAGTCAGGTGAGCTCAGCTCTCCTCTGAGTTCCAGGTAACTTGACGTGACTGCCAAACTGAAGGTCATAAATGCTAATCACACTTCCCTCTGGGGTTTTCAGCCTCTTGACTATGAAGGTGACTCTGAAATGAGACTTGTCATTGCTGTAGCAAATGAAGAACATTTCTTCTTGTGTAAAAATGGCATTGTGATGACCTCAAGCCTAGAATCCACCAACACAGTGGTGAACATCAGGGTCATGCAACATGCTCCGAAGTTCCATCCTCCTCTACTTATTGTCCAAAAAGAAGATTCAATGAAGCCTGGGAGGGTATTTAGAAAATATCCTGCCACATATCCAGATGATATGCCAAATAAGATAAAGTAAGTGGAGATGTTCTAACTCTCAGAATAAGAAAAAGCTTAGGAATATTTGCAAGTTTAGTTCGGTACCCAAAGACCATTTAAAAACCCAATTTGTAATTTTTGCCTTTCCTGTTCAGATATGAACTAGCCCATGACCCAGGTGGCTGGCTGAGTGTGGATGAGAATTCTGGAGTTCTTACTGTGGCAAAAGAATTTGATCAAGAATCCCCTTTTGTGAACAACAGCCTGTACACCATTATTGTTCAAGCTACAGGTCATGGTAAGCAGCCAGTCAGGAAACAGTCAAGCAGTATTTGGACTCTGAGATGAGCTGCATGTTAGATACAAAATGACAGTAAGATTAAGGATCTAAGTGGTTAATGGATAACAGAACACCCTAATGTTTAAAACTTGTGTTATGTGTGACTATCAGGGTAAACCAGAGATCCTGCCAGTGAATGGCATTTGTCAGTACCCACCTGTGAGGGCTTTTCTGTTTCCTTTGCTCTTGCCTAGGCTTTCCACCACAGACTGCTACTGGCACCATCCTGCTTTACTTGTCTGACATTACTGATCATATGCCATCATTAGTGGCTCCCTCTTTGGATGTGTGTGACAAAAAAGAAGGGACACTTCTCCTTATACAAGCTAAGCCTGCCCTGGTCCATTCACATTCTGAGCCGTTTACATTTGAGCTGGCTGAGGACTCTGAAGATGTGAAGCATAACTGGACTTTGGGAAGGAACTTTGGTGAGTTCTTCCTTTCATGTACTTCAGGAGAAGTTTGTTGCCAGCTGTGTGCCCTCTAGTTACTTCACTGTCTCTTGCCTTTATAGTTTATCACTGATGACTCTCAATGAAAGGATGTTGAGGAGTAGCTTTCAAAATATGAAGTTACAGCAATTTGAAAAAAAATTACATTAGTCATCATGTCTGCTGAGGACAGGACCAGAAGCAACGTGCAGAAGCGGGGCTAGAAAGCTGAGGAACTACTTCTGCATTTGATTAATTACATAATGAAGTCTAGTGTCAGGGCAGCTGTGCCAGAATGCACAGGCTGGGAACAGTTCTCTGCCCAGAAGGCTCAGTGAGGTGATAAAGTGGGATGTAATTTTATCCTATTTACTATGGTTCATTAAGACTGAACAAAGTATCTTAAATTAGAGTGCAAATAAGTTTCCCTTTGATTATCAACAGAAGAGACTATAGAATATCAGACTTCTTTCTGTGAGTCTTGAAATAACTTGCTAGTCTTATTTTTAGGGCAGTCAGTTGAACTTTTGATGTTAAGAAGCCTCCCACAAGGCAGCTACTTGGTGCCCATCATTATTCAGGACAGCCAAGGATTTTCTACGAGGCAGAAGCAGCACATCAGGCTCTGCTTTTGCCCAGATGGACATACATGTGAAGATTCACCAGTTCCACAAGCAGCAGTGGGGCTTGGAGGTGGTGCCACTGCAATAATAGTGATGGCTTTCTTATTGCTACTGGGTAAGTAACCTCCTAACTTGGGTGTGCAGCTTGTGTGTCATCTGCCCATTGGATCTCATTGCAATTGCAGCTCATAAACTGAAATCCCCTAAAATCATGATTTTATTGCATCTCGATGGTGACTGGCAAATGCAAACTGTCATTAAGCTGAACTCCAGTACAACCAAGTAAATACTCTTGTTTGCATTGAGTAAAACTGAGTACTTGACTTTTTTGACATTGGCTGTGTACTGACAAACTGGAATGAATGAATTCCGTGGGGTTACACTTGTTCCTGAGCTGCTTCCTCTGTACCAGCTCGTGTTGGTTAATGCTGAAGAGATGAACCACTGATTCTTTATCTGAAGCAAAATTTAAGATTATCTGAGCACTATTCCCCTGGTTCCCTGTGTGTGATCTCCTCTGTCTGCTGCCCAGTGCAGTGCCCTGTGCAAACACAGCCTGGCTGTGTGCAGGAGCCTGCAACTGGGCTGGCTCCCACTGTGTTGAGCCATGCCCATCTGGCCACAGTGCCCATTTCACCTCTCTCTCCCTTGTTTGCACAGTTTCCAGCATTCTGCTTTGCCAGTGTTATGGGTCAGGACATACAGGCAAAGCTGTTTTTCTGCCTCAGGAGGGTGAACAGACTTTAATCAGCTATAATGCAGAGAGCAGAAATCCCTTTCCTGAGGTAAGTGTGAAAGCACAAATTACATAACCCCAGTGCTGTGTGTCTGAATCTGCTACTAATCATCTCTTTAATTATGTTTCCTCTGGGTTTGGTATTGAGAAAAAGAAAGCTTTTTAGCCACAAAGCATAGCTGGGGAGGGGTGTTCTGCATGGATTGGGTAATGCCACCCTGGTGACAGACTCTTACCACTCCTACCATTTTTCAGTTATCAGCAGGACCTTCCCAAGTGCCTCATCCTGCTGGTGGATCCAAGAGATGGGAAGCAGAGCATCTCTTGTCACACTACTACACACACATAGTAGTGTGTTCAGCAAGGGAGTAAAGGGAAGGGGAAAATAGAATAGTTTGCAAATGTGTGATCCTTCCCAGCCCAGCCCAGTTCCTTATTAACACCAGCCCTCTCCCTGTGTACAGGCTAAGCTGGATATTGCACATTGTGCTGCTCCAACACCTGTGTTTGTGGAGACTGAAAAAGAAGTGACTGCTGAGGTAAGTGCCTGGCTCCTCATGGAAATGCCCTTTTCTATACCACAGAAATTGGTATCCCAAGAATGAGGTCTGGTATTATTAACAGTAGGAAGAATGATACAATATCAATCAATTAGAAAATAAGGAGGTGTAATTTCTTCCAAAATTCTTATTACAGTACCTGAATTGATATGCACAAAATTTTATTCAGTTCTTGGCATAAGTAAAACGGAACCATCTTTCTTCAGATATCTGCAAAAAACATGCTAGTCCACAACTTCTACCTAATATACTGTAAAATCATGGGCAGGATTTATGAGCATTATATGACTGTAAGATGTACTTCTGGGGCTTGAAGTCTTCTGAGGTTTTTATTGTGGATTTTTGTACTATGCTCTCTATTGCAAAGAATACCTGAAGAAAATTCTGGTCTCCATCAGTAGGTGATTGCCATGTGTTCTGTTCATAAGTATACGGAGATCACCAAGAGACCCTCAGAACTATCTCTGTCTTACACCAGACAAAGAGAGTGTAAAATAGTCTCTTTTGTGTATGTGAGAACTTGATTTCACAATCCGTAAAGTCACAGTGAGGAGCTCAGATTGCCCACGTGATCTGAGGTGAGGTTTGGTGCCATGAAAAGGAAACTATAAGTTTAGAGGAAGGAAGAGGTTTAATCCCTGGAGATGATGAAGAATGCTGAGAGTTGTGAGCCAGGAGAATGTGCTCACAAGGAGAAACAGTCCCTGAACAGAATGAGCTGCAAGGTAACTGGAGGAGGCAGCACAAGAGAAATGGATGTAACAGCGAGAAAGATAATTATTTGTGTGTAAAAGAAATTTTAGAAGGTGACTTTATGCAGGTCAAACCTGAGACACTGTGTCTGTCTTCCAGAATTGCCTTTACACTGGTCACAAAACATTCAAAGAAAGGCACCTGGATCAACTCACACAGAGAGTGGACAAAATACTGGCTCAGGTAAGAAATGAATGTTGAGCTCCTCCCTTGTCAGGCTGGCTTGTAAGCACAGGAGAAAAGGCTTTCCAAACTGGGCAGCTGCCATGGCTTCAGCTGCTCTCAGCCCACACCTTGGAAGCACTGCCATCGAAAACAAGGCATTTATTTGATGGGGAAACATTCCAGACTCCTCCTTGCTGAAAATACCTTGTCTGCCAGAGTTCTGGCTGGTCATCAGCTGTTACTGCAAGGCTGGGATCTGTCACCTTTGAAAACCCTTCAGGATGGAGAAGTGGGGCTAAAATGCTTTCTCTGGCACAGTTAAAGTTCAGTCACTTGCTCCTGCACTTCTGTGCTGTCAGGGAAGTTCTAATTCCTCCTGCCATATACTGTCTGACCCATTTTTCCATCCAGGCCTGTCCTTTGTGCCTCCTTGGCCAGACTCCATGCCATGCCAGTCAGGTTCCCTTGCCAGCTCTCTGGCAATCAAATGCCCTTTTCTGACTCAGTTTTACCCTGAGGGAAGTTCAGGCTCTGGAGCTTATTCAGCTGAGAGTTTCAGTAAAACTTTTCCTTATCAGACAAGGGCCCATACTCTTCCCTGGCTTTCCTGTCTAATTTTCATGCCATGAATTACTTTACTTTTCAAAAGGACAGTAGGAGCTTCTGTGATGCCTTGCCTTGTTTGTTCCTTTCTTTAGAAGCTGTATTACCAAACCACACTGGAAGATTCCAGGGATGTTGATGAACCTTGCAGAAGATACTCTGAGGAAGGAGAATTAGAGTGCAGTGAGTCCCTCTGCTCTGTCTCCACTGGCAGTGAAGACTTGCCTGTTGACTTTTTGAACACTCTGGGACCAAGTTTTTCTGCTCTGGAAGAAATCTGTCAGAAGAGATCTCCCTCAGTCAATTGATTTCAGAAGGCCGTGACTACTTTGTGGTGTTGCAAAGGCTTCTGGCAGGAGCACTGAAATTTCAGAAGAAAGCACCATCTGTACCTGAACAGCTTTGCAGTGTGTTTGCACCATGAGGACCTGCCTTTTATTCCTCCTGCCTGCACTGTTTGCACACGGGCAGCCAAGAACGTGATGTGTCTGCAGGGTCCACTCTACTCTGCAGAGATGGTGAAGAGATTCTGGCATGTTCTGTGCAGACTTACACAATCAGAAGATCTGATATTAACCATCCTCAATTTAGTATGCAAAGGGAAAAAACCCAGATCTATTGGGCCTGAAATTCCAGTCAAAGTTCCATGTGGAAATAAGCCAGTTTTGAACAGAGAAGGCAAGTACCTGTTGAGCCAGTAATATTGTTCCTCTTCCCGTAAAAGGTCTCTATAAATCCAGTATTAACTTTCACACAGTGCCATGGGGATTTGACTCGATCAGATGTTTTCTGTCTCCGTGGCACTGAAGCATCGAGGAGAAAGTGTGCTAGAGGTGTGCCCATCCTTCCCTCGAGCAGGAAAAGGCACTTTGGGTGCTCGCGTGCTGTGCTGGCATCTGCTGGTTGTCGCGATTATGGCACTGCTGAGAAGTTGTTGGCAGTCAAGACATGGTTATAACCGCCTGCCCTAAGTGAGCCACAAGCGACTGTGAGCGGGAGGTTCGTGGGTTTCCCTCGAGCACCGCTGATAAAACAGGGGAAGTGATAAGGAAGGGGCAGTCTCGAAATTCCCTCTTAGGAAACCACAGAGGTGTTACTTTGAGGCGCTGAGGTTTGGGCACAAATGAGTGTGCTTGCCCAGTGCTGGGTATGGCACAAGTGTTACACTGCAGGGGGAGCTCAGGGCAGAGCATTCTGCCTTTGGCTGAGTTACATATGCGGGAAGTGATGGAGTCAGTCACAAATCTTACTTCAGTCCTACTACAATTCTGTGCTTTGGGAGAAAAATGCTTTGCCTGAGGCAAGCACTAAGTCTGGTAGGTGAGGCTCTGTTTTTCTCTTTCAAGGTTTACTTAAGCAATAAATTGGGCTTTGGCTTGGATATTATTATCTAATAATTCAGGGCTGGAAACTTCAGTCAGGTGTGATAAAAGAATTTGGCTGAGTGGCAGGCAGCTACATTTTCCTAAATGCCAGCAGCAAGATGTGTTTGTACAATAAATCACTCCTGTGATAAACTGTCCTTAAGCTCTAATTCCAGATGGAAGACTTCAGGTCAGGTCAGTGATTTAGCAGCACTGCTAATAACTGAGGTGATGTTTTTATTGCAAGTGAAAATCAGATTTCTAAGATTATCACTGTGCTGTGTTTTGCTATTTCTTGTGAAAATTATGCAAGATTAAAAATAACAAAGTATTCTGTGTGTTTATTGTTCATGTAAACTTGTGTTGGGTTTGGAGCCCACCATGTGTGCAATCACCCAAAGGTTAGATGTGATCAGGCTCACAGTTGCTAAGGAGAAAGTTCTCTTTCTCTTGCATAGGAAAAAAACTGCTTTAATGGAAAGCTATTTTTTGGCAAATGAGAATGTTGGCTGGAGGTTCTTACAATCATAAACACTGTGCCCATACACATAATTACATTCATTATTTCTGTGGCTTCAAGGACTTAGTAGACTTACACACACTCAGCTAGTACAGCTTCCCAGCATCATTGTGAGATAAAAATGTGGTGTTCACACTTTAAAGAACAGAAATTTAGGCTGAAACACCTGACACAGTCACACAGAGACCCAGCATATGGACAGGTCATGTACCAGCTGGGGGGGGCTGGAAAACAGCAGAACTCCAGAAATAAGTCTGAGTTGTAGGTATGTGTCTCAGCTCTAGATGACAATTACTTCTTTCTCCATCCTTGCATAAGGTTTCAATTGACATTCCTCCTCAAGTGGGAGTGAAGCCAACCTAAATTAGCTTATTGATCTCCCATTGTTTTAAAAACTAGAAACATCTGCTTGATCCCCAGAGGATCATCCAAACATTCCTGGAGCTCTGGCAGCCTTGGGGCTGTGCCCACTGCCCTGGGGAGCCTGACCACCCTCTGGGGGAAGAATCTTTTCCTGAGATCCCACCTAACCCTGCCCTGACCCAACTCCGGGCCATTCCCTGGGTGCTGTCCCTGGTCCCCACAGCGCAGAGATCAGTGCCTGCCCCTCGGGATGAAGTTGTCGACTTGGACGAGGTGATGCCCAGGCAGGTTTGGCCTCAAAGCTGCTGTTGCCCTGTCTGCTCTGGGGGTGAGAGCGAACCATCTCAATCCCAGTCCCTGAGGGAGCTCTCGGAGGCTCACAGGGAGGATGATGTGATGTCCCTGCTGGACATACACCCTTCTCTGCCGGTGCCTCGCAGCAAACTTGGCCTGAGGGATTTGACCTTCAGTCCAGGCAAAATGCCACGTTTGTTCCCAAGGCCCCTCTGCTTGTTCCTGGTGTTCCCAGGACCTCCCCAGGAGCAGCCCATGCTCTCTGTGCGACCGCAGCCGGGTATGACCGACAGCCTCGGCTCCTGCTTCGCTGCCTCGGCGGCGGAGGGAGCGTGTGAAGGCTCTGGTTTGCCTTGGGGCTGCTTTAAAGCCCGAGTAGCTCCATGGCTCGCTGTTCCCTCACTGCTGGTGATGCTCCCGCGTTCCAATTACCTGTTGACAGGGCGAGCTCTCCCCGGTGCCTGGGAGCCCCCATTGCCTCCGGCCCCTGCTGTGCCCGACTCAGCGGGAGTCGCAGCAGCACCGATGGTTATTCCCGCACAGTCTCCAGCTCCCTCTTTGTTTTGCCTCATTTATAAAGATCTTACTTACAAGCAAACGACACACAATCAGTAAAGGGGAAATTAATCACGCTGGAGCCAAACTTCTGACAGTGAGTTTTAAAGGAAACAAGAGGCACTGATGACAGGCTGGTCCTACGGAGAGGGATGGAGCTCATCAGTGATAAAGTCTTTGTCTCAGGCAGCAAGCTTTTCCTTGGCTGCTGTTTCCTCTACTCTGCTGAGCAATGGGATCCCCTGGGATCTCTGGGCTGCCACAGAAGGAGGGTAGGTTTTAATCAAATCTTTCTGTGCCAGTTTGGGGTCATTTCCTCCCCTCTGAAGGATCCATTTATCCTGATTAAGGTATTACAAGAAGTCATTTAAAGGACAAACAAATGACAAGAGATTCTATCAGTGAAGGGGAAACCGCATGCTGAGAGGGTTATAATTAGTTCCTTAATGACTTAGGTGTTGTTGTATTTCACAATCCTAATAATTAAACACTTAGTAGCAGACTGTTGGATTAGTATTTTGAAAAACCCATATGCCAAGCTGGGGGCTTTTCTGAAGCTTTTCTGAGAGCAAGCAGGGAACAGGTATTGTAGCACGTGTGGTGGTGGCAGAGTTTCCCAACTGAGCTCCAAGGCCACGATCACCCCCAAAGAAACTGACCAAAGGCTTTTCCTTTCTTACCTGGTGCTGATGCTGAAGATTGAGAAAAATGAGAGGTTTATGCCATTCCAACATGGCTTTCAATTTTAGCCCATAATAGCACTTGGATGGAAAACTGGTGATTGGGGAAAATTGAGGGAAGGCAAACTCAAAGCTCAGGTGAGAAGATGCTGTACCATCTTCCCTGTGCTGTCCTTGCTCTTCACACTGCCATTATTCCCTACTTTTCAAAAGTGATAAGAAGCCTTCACAATAGAAACATCCTGAGCCGACCCTGTTAGTGAAACAAGGCCTGCTGACCCAGCTGCTTTATGGATGCCTTGAATAAGATAATGCACAATGTCTACTGTAATCATTGAATTCTACCCTGAATGCTCATTTCTTTGGGACTGGCACATTTCTCAGAAAACAAAAGGCACTTGAAAAATGTGAATATTTAATACTTCAGATGCCCACTTTGTTTCACTTAATGCTTGTGGTAGGAATCTGCAGTTTCCAGTTACCCCTGTGAGGTGTGAGCTGAAACTCACAGAGCATTTCTGACTCTGAGGATAAATCTCTAGATTTCCTCTGCCCTGCCTGTGCCACCTCTCCCTCTGAGGACACTGCAGCAAAGCCCAGTTTGCAAGAAAACTATTCTATACTATGGAAAATGAAATAAAATGGGGTTACAGGAGCCAGTGGAGGCCCTTCAGCATTTTCCCTCATCCCCTGGACAGGTGTAATTACCCAGTGTGAAATTTGACAAGAATGATGAGGTGAATGCACAGAATAGCAAAGGTAAAATTTCCAGAAGATCATGAAACATCATCTGCTCTCTGTAGGTTCTGCTACCACTTCCATCAGAAATGAAGTGTCACACAGCACAGTTCTCTCCAGTAACATATGAAACAGTCAACATGTTTTCCTTCTTTCTGATCATCCCCAAGAAAGTAAGCCCCTGTCTTTTGAGAAAAGGGGGCTCTCATAAGCAAAATACCAGTATAAAAAAGTACTTTTTTGGTAAAACATAACTTCACTAAATATATTGATATTGTTGGAACTTCAATTACAATGAACTTTTTTGTACAATCTGCTGATTATCCATAATAGCTGCATATGGTATGTTATTAATAACTCAGTAGTTTTTGAATTGTTTTAAATTCTATAAAATGAGAAAGACAATTACTTCAGGGATTCAATTAGCAAATTATTTCAAGGCACTGATAATTATTAATGCTTCTTGATAGAGGCTTTTCCTGTGTGAAGGCAGTTCTGTGGCTACCCAGGAGATGGCATAAGTAGACCAGTTATCAACCTGCCAGTACCAAGGAAGGATTACAAATACCCTGTTTGAAAACTAATCTACTTACAGAAATGTGTATTTTGATATAGTCAGTGGAGAGGAGTTTTCTTTCTCCAGGCAAAGCCCTTTCCTCATCAGCATCATGCAAGGAAAGTATCACTCAATAGCTGTAACAGTACTGAGGAGAAGGGAGGTGGGGAGGCCAATATGAAAATCTTAAGCAGATATTCTGGGTTTGTTTTTTTTTTTCCCTTATCTATGTCTATTATATAGAAATCTTTCTATTTGTCCACTGGTTTTCTCCAGTGAAGAGACAGCAACAATGACTGACAAGAAATATATCTCTATGTCTGCATCTGTATTGTGTTTTGTCAGCTCATTTCATCCCGTTTGCTTTTCCAAAGGGTTCCATTCAAAGAACTTCTGAAAGTATAAGGTATATGTAGAACCCATTTACACAAATGAACTCTTCTGAGCACAGAAAAGGAATTTGTGTTTACAACTGGCCTTCAATATGTAACTTTCTATATAAGCATTTGACCTATTCTGATATATATTTTCACTATTCAAACTTAAAAATCCCATAGACAGAACTGTCTATTCAGACCCATAAACCCCACAGCCAGAACAGACTCTGCACACCCTGGTTGTGGATACTTCAAAGAAGAAACAAACATTAGGGGAGATCAGATTCCCTCTCTTCATTCAGTATTTCAAAATGCCCAAATCATGGCTCAGGGGGACATTTGATAGTGCCAAACTGTAGTTCTTGACGACATAAACGTATTTGGGATTAGTGTGAAATTTCCTGACTTGAAATCTGCTGCCTGTCACACTCAGATTCTTGTCCAGAAGTGAAACCATGGAGAAATGCAATTGAACAAGAAACCCCTCTTTGGACCTTGGGTCAAGTCCTGATTATTCAGATGCTGAAGTGATTTGATAGACTCTGCATTCCCTTTTTTCCCCCCAGGCATTTGCAAGGTGCCACAGGATGTCACAGTTGAAGCCTCCCCGTCAGAAAGGCCAAGAGCTGAGGTAGGAGAGTTACTGCAAATCAGCTCTGGGATGCAGGAGGTCAGTGGTGAGGGACATTTGTAAATAGCTGGCAAGGCAAGCACCACATTCCTAAGTTCTGAATTAATTCCAAGGAAGTGACAAAGGAGAAATGTCTAGGATTAGGGGAGATGAACATATTAGTATAAAAATAGAAAACTCACCTATTTCAGAACTGTAGGTCTTCTCCATCCTTCCTGATCTCCATCCAACATTCCAACATCAATGAATCTTATCCACATATTGCATGGGCAGCTTTTAGTCCCTGACAGAGCCTGAAAGAAGAGATTTTAATCCCTAATTAGGGCTTCAAGATGCTTCCACAAGAAAAACATTAAAAGACACAGAACTACTATTTGTGCTTTTGAATTTTTTGCAACCTATTTTTCAGGATATTTGTGAAAGGGCATTTTTTATGCAGTATTTGCCTCCTGCCCAGAACACCTTCTACATACCCAGAGTTGGGAATCTCATCTCTAAAAGCACCCATGTTTTATTTTTCAAACATTTTGTTTAGAAAGCATCAGCTCTAGCCAGGACTATCATAAACCCACCAAAGCTCAGTCCAGTTCAGCTTGTCATGTTGCCAAGAATGCTGCTTAGATTAATACAAACACCACTAACCTGTTTAATTGAATTGCATTTAGGAGGGATATGGAAAAGAATACAAGATGATTTTGGAAGCTGCACCAGCAAATCCTCTAAAGAACATGTCACAGAATTTTGTGTGTAAAAAACAATAACAAACATACTACAAGGCACCAGCACTCACAGTTGTTCCTAGCAAAAAGGCAACACAAAGAAATGGCTTTTAGGGTAGAAACTGGAGTGTATCCTGGATCCTGAAAAGCTGCTGACACAGGCTGTAACTGATGGAAAACCAAGACAACCTGTCATCTCCCTGTTAGAGTTCTGACAGTATAAAAGGGTTTTTCATTTAGAAGTTCATTTGAAAGCAGTAGTGACAAGTGAGTTCCTATTTCCATCTACAGTGGAAAGAATTTCCCACTCCAGTGCCTGGTTCTTCTTTTTGCTATTTTAGGGAAAATCAAGGATGATTTTGGCAAAGCCAAAGTGATCCAATGAAGCAAATGGAGAGGATGGGGCCCCACACGTTTCTTGCTCAGAGCATTCATGACTATGACCAGGACATTCTGTTTACAGGTGCCAGCAGGACACAAAAGGAACCACGCCTTGTTGAAGAGAGGATGGTTTGAAGAGGATATACTTATAGGAGACAAACACATGGAATTTGGAAAAAACAAGCTAAACTTTCCCAATGATGTCAGAAGATGAGAAAGTCTGGACTGTAGAATATGAGCAACTTAGAAAACACAGTATAATTAATTATCTCTTCCAATCCAAACTGGAATAAACAAAAATAAACAAGAACAAAATTCTAGAGGGACTCAAGACTAAAGCTAAAAAGGCCTAATATTGCTTGTTAGCAGAGCCCTGTCCTGGGCTGAGTGTGAGGCAAACACAGATATCCCTGTACGAGGCAGGGGCTGTGTCTCCAGAGCAATTCCATGCATGGAAGAGGACTCAAAATGCAAAATCCCTCTCCAGACAGCAGTGTCTCTTTCCCCAAAACTCAGGAGCTCAGGTGGAGGAGACAGTTTGTGTTTGCATCTTGTTCCAGGCGAACAGGAAAAGGTAAGGGGAGCACACATCCATCACAGGAGCTGGGGAGCACTGCCAAGTCTAATAATGCAGAAATTATTTCAGTTTTCTTGCTTGAGGATCCAGGTGGCTCCAAAGCAGAGCCAGAGAACAAATCCCACCATGGTGAGATAGATAATGGGGAAGGTTTGGCTCAAGACTGAACTGAACACCCAAGGAAATGCTGCTGTGCACACCTAGTCAAAAGTACCCTCAGCAGGAGGGAAAACCAGGAAAATCAGTGTTCCAGCAGGTTCCTTGCTGATCCACAACTCTGAAAATCATCCTTCAGCAGACTCCTCTGTGACCGTGGGCAAGATACTTGCAGCCAGATTTTAATAAACTATTCAGCATCTACCTCCATTGGAATTAGTGGAAATTAAACACCATAAATCTGTCTACTACATCTCTCCAGCTGTGAAACGGGAGTGGCCCTTCCTGTCTCAAAGAAATACTTCCAAAGATTATGAAGTATTTCCACAGAACAGTAATAGGAAGTGTGTCCTTATCCCAAACAGAAATATGAAGTTCCCTCAGCTGATGCTTTGCTGATGTGCTGAATAAATATTGTCTTTAGGTTTTTTGCAATATTCAGGTTTATGAGCCAAAGGAAAGCCAGGCATGGCTGATATTTTTAATGTGCTGGATAAATATTCATCAGGGTATTCATCAGGATATGCATTTTTTAAGCTAAAGATCCAATATTATTTATAGTCTGTGCTTTCATGTAGAGGAGCCAGTTATATGAGAAACGAGGAGGAAAAGTGCCACCCTGCTAGGAGGTTGCTGGATATTTGCTAACAAGACATAATGAGGGTGAAACAATCCTGTGCTTGACTTGAATGGAGAGTGTGGGAGTTCAACACCTCTGAAAAACTGAGATTTATTTCAGTATCTTGAACTTCAATGGGTAAACTTTAGGCATTCAAATAGTTTGTGCAAGATCCCTGGCAAACATCAGAGTGAGACAGTCACAGAAACAGGTGGGAAACCCAAACACACTCATCTACTGATCTGAAATCCCAAGATCTTTCAGTGTAAGTGGTTTTAACATGGCAGAGGAACATCGCTATTGGGATTTTGTTTTAATGCTCAAAATGCAGACTATATTCTTTAGCATTTCTGGGTTGCCAGGGGAGGGCTAGAAGGTGTGTTTGAACAGGAGTTTAAGTATTTTCTCTGCTTCAAACCCCACAATCATCGAGTGACAACTCACAACAAAAGCACTTTTCCTTTTCAGCTGTCCTTTGGTTCATGGCAATTTTTTATAACCATACATTGGGAATTAAGTATCCAGTCCCTGTCTCAGATTGGAGTGCTTAGAAAGCCCACAGCAAATGTACTTCCACTTTTGATTTATCAGAAAGACTTCAACAAAGCCAGGAGCAAGTGTCCCTCCTTCCCCCAGGATGACTCAGGGGCTCTGTTACTGTATACACTCCATCATTATGTGCCTCTAAAAATGAAAAATAGGACAAGAAATTGCAAGGTGAATGAGTTAATACATAAACCATTATCATATTCAAGCACTATACAACTGAATATCTCCTATTTAATTATGAGGCAGCAGAGTCAGTGCAGTGTAGTGACATTAATCATTACAATACTGAAATTTTGTTACCATGGTGTGTTTTTTAAGAGGAAACTATTTTAAGATGTAAATTAACTTTGCCTTAGAATTTCCCTGCTCATACCCTCAGACAAGCAGTAATCACTGTTTGTAGCATTGTGTCAAAGGCATGTGCTGAGCTGCCAGAGCAACTCAGAGACTACTAAATATTCCCAGCAGAGCTACCTGCAGCCTTATTTTGGCCCCATTGCAAAGGCATCCTATTTCCCTGCTGTCTCCTTGCACTTTTAACAGGCATTTGGACAGCCCAGGAGTGTTATGCAATGACAGCTGTGAACTTTAATATCCTTTATCTAACATGAAGCATCATAAACCCGGCCTTTGGTCTCTCCCCAGCTCCCAGGACAGCAGGATGTGTCTCTAAGCCCTGTTTGCTGAAGTTTCCCTTCCTCCCACCAAGAGCAGAGGGGCAGGGCCTGTTGTGCACATGCTGATGTTTATCAGAATTTCCTCCTGCAAAATGTCCCTACAAAGACCACAAGACAAACTGGACCTTTGCCCCACACTGCAGATCCACCTCCATCCAGCCTCTCTCTTGGGTTTATGTCCTAAGATGTAATTTAGGCTCCTTCAGCTGGACAGCAGCACTGAGATGATGGACTGGGGTGTTTTCTGGAATCAGATCAATTCCTGGGGAAAGGGAGCTGGGAATAAAGCCTTGGATCAGACCCAGGTTAGAGATGCTGAGGAGGCATTTCTGGCTTGGGCTGAAGGTCTGCTGAATAGATGTGGCCAGGGAGAAGACGAGCAAAAAGCGTCTCTGGGTGTGAGAACCTGGAGCAGGTGCTATTGCCTTTTATGCAGGAATTTGTGATTGTAAACCTATAGCAAAGTCAGCATTCCCATCTGCACCAAGCTGAATTTTCCACGGAGTTAAATTCAGTTATCCTGATTGTGACCACAGAACAGTTCCTGGAAGACAGACTAGGTTATTTTTGTGTCTATGAAACAAATATTCTGTTATTGTAAAGGGCAACCATTTTGTGCTTTCTGAACTGACAGACTATTGTCAATAAATTAGTGCTGGAATCCAGCCTGGAGCCTCAGGGACTCAGACACACAAATGCCATTGAACTTCATAAACAGCTGAGTGCTTACATCCTTTAGGCTCCTAAATCCTGCCCTTAAATTATAAATCTGCTCTAGAAACACAAAAATCTAATAGATTGGAAGAAAGGTTTGCAATAAAGTATGGATTCATCCTAAATCCTCCATTCATGAGATAGTGATCAATATGTATTAAATATACATAGTGCTGGTGTGTTAGCTCATCACTTGGAAAAGCTTTTGACCTTGAACTGTTTTTCCTTCTTAATTTTACTTGTTTCATTTTTGGTTGGGAACTATCTGAGTTGAAGCTCTCTGGAGTAAGAAAAATCATATTATTAATTCTGGCTCAGTCTCTAAGCAAGGCGGACAATCCTGTACCTTTTTGCTTACAGGCAAATCCCTCTTGTAGAACAGTTGCAAAGTTTCCTGTGTAGTCATTTGAAGCACATTTTTAGCCACTAATCCCCTGCTGGAGTGAAATTCGAGGGGCAATGGACTGACTAGAATTCCTTTCCTGAATTGGTTCTGATTTTAGTCATCCTCCAGCATTTCTGGCTTTTGATTGGAATCCCTTTGTCCTGTCCCACCCATCAGAGAGGTCATGCCTGTCTTCCTTCTGCTGGGAAAAAGGAACTTCATGCAGAACACTGTGCATTTGCATAACCTCTTTGGTAACAGTTTGTCAAGGAACACTCAGTGATATTCCTGTATTGTTCTCTGTCTCCCTGAGAGAACAGTGCTGTTTCTAAGGATGCAAAATGATAGCTCTGTCTGGCATATTACAGAGTATTAAATCCATTATTAAATCAAGCTTCTCCTAACAGTGTTCTCGTATTTGTCTTCTCACAGTCACTTGAAGGTTTGTTGCACCCTCACAAAGCACTTTTTCTGAGAACTACTCATGAAGTTTCTCTTGGTAAGAAAATTTTAGAGGTGCCTCTATAAACTCTTTTTCTTGCTTTGGATTGCTGAGATGATTATCAGAAATGTAATCAGGTTCTTTTGTGCTAAATATCAACACTGTCAACTGCTTCCGTATTTGTACTTTCTGATCTCAATAAAGGTTTCACCACAGCATATCTATGGAGCCTTTAGCAAATAAATAACCAGGGCCTTTTAGATTCCCTGAACCTCTAATTATTAAAGAACTTGCATGAACATGCAGAGCACCTGATGGAAGAACCACTACTAAACCAAATTTCCATTTCAGTCTATTTTCTACCTACTCTCTGAGAAGTTTTCCTGCTTTTAGGTCAGAACTGAGACCCTGGTTCAGATGCAGAAGCACTTTTTTGTGTTGCTGCAGAGGATTCTCTCAGTTCAGGTGTATCCACGGTCGGATGTGAATTGCTGGCAGCTCCGAGGCAGCGGAGGCACAGCAGGTGGCACTCCGTGTCTGGAGCAGAGGCAGAGCTGGTGCCTCTTTAAGTGCAGAAAAGAAGGCAGCCCATCTTGCCACGTGCAAAACGAGCCACTCAGAGCAGATAATCACTAACTGCGGATCAATTTAATTAGTGTCCTGTCACCGTGTGCACTCACCCCTCTGAGCTATATCCATACCCGTGTATCGGATGGATCTATCTCAGGGTTTACAAAGTGGGCATCAGGGAAAGAGCGATCGGGTTATCCAACTCAGCGCTGGCTGTGCCGGGATCAGGGCTCATCCCTCCTGGGACACTGACCAAACAGATGTGCTACTGGTGTGTCACTGCTCCAACACTGCAGTCATTCTCTGCTGTCATGTCTCCCGTGTCAGAGGTACTTGCAATAAATGCAGACAACACCCAAATATAAAAGAAAAAAAGCCCTTTCTTCAATCTAAAGTGGGTGAAAATGAGCAGTCCCTCCTTACCAACGTGCTGTTGGAAACCTGTGGTACAGACATTTAACCGTGTCTAAGTCACTTCCCAGTTGGTACCACTTTAGATTTAAGATACAAATGCCTCTGTATCTTTGCAATATTTGCCTGACAACTCAGAATTGTTGGAAAAGCATCAGAGTCCAGTCACCAACTCTCATTGCTCACACTTAGCTCGACTTTTCAGGAAACTAATGGAAAAAATAAATTGGGTGTTTTTTTGATAGATGAACCGATAAATCTGATATGAAAGGGGGTGCACACAGTTATTTTGTTCAATGGCATGACAGAAACTGATTATAGAAATGTTCCATACAAGGTTGGTCAGAATGAGAGTGGATACTAACATTGAAATGCTAATATCAATAAAAATAAAATTACTGGGCATAATTTGATTTAAGAGTAATATGAAGCTAATATGAGGGGGTTTTTTCAGAATGTCCTAATGAAAATGAAAATGTGGATTTTGAAAGGATTCAATTGCTCCATGTATGGAAATCAGTAAGAGCTGAATTTTCCAAGCTCCAGCTGTGTTTAGAATGCTCCCAAAGCAGCTGGACATGCAGTGTACCTGGTGAGGAGCGTGTTTCTCATGCTCTGCAAATACAAAGCATTCTTTAAAATCCCGAGGAAAATCACTTGCTTTATTATTTGTCCACAGAAATAATTTAACCTTCCATTTCGTAGTGAGGACTAAAGCAGTGGTACAAACAAATGAGTTCCCAACCAACTCTGCAGTGATTTCCGTCTGCCTCGTGCCCTCTTGCTCCCGGCTACTCCTCCCACCCTCTGCCAGCCGAAGGAGGGACTCGATTCTCCGAGCTGTCTCCTCTCCCTGCTCCGCTCATTATTTATGACATGGCTTTTGAAATGCAAAGGTGGACCGAGGGTACAATGTGGAGAACGGGATGAGATGAAGGAGCTGTGATACAGCACATCTATTCTCCACAGGCACTTGGGAGCATCATTTTCTGACTGAAAAAAGAGCCAAAACCCCAAACAGTTGCATTGTTAGGTGGGGAAACAAATCCCCTTTGGAAAATATACGAGTTCTGATGTTTTATACAAACCTGATTATACTGTCTGACATTATTGATGTTGACAGCAATCGTAAAGTGAATTTGAGGAGATTAAGTGTATAGGGGTATTGTCTGTAATTTTTAATAATCCTCTTCCCTTGGATCCTGAAGAAAAGGAACATTATTGTTGTGGATGTATTAATGGAATCTGCCTGTCAAAATAATGAAATTGAAATAGCTTTTATTGGGTATGTATATCATAGAAATGTTAGCATTATATATGTCCCTTGCGCCAAATGTATTACCACAGCAATAAGTGGAGAGGCATCAACAGGAACACAGTATATAATGATGCTTAAAAATCCCTCATATATTGACATTATTATAAATCTAACCAGGTCTATGAGCAAATTGCAACACTTTCTATTGGCATTTAATACTTACTGTTTGCTTTGTTTAAAGTTTTATATTAATAGGAAATTATTAATAGGTTTGGCATGCAAATCCAGTGTTTGATGTCAGGTGCAGCTTTACAGAACCCACTTCCTGTCCTTTGCAAACTTGATCATGTGAAATATTATAAATCCTACATATTTTCATCATGACCTGAGGTCTTCCATGAATAACTGGCAAACCAGATAAAAGACAAATGCAAGATGAAATCCAATCAAATAACTGCTAAGTACTGTAGACAGAAAAGTATCATAATGCAGCAGGTTTGTGGGAGTTATAGAGGCCCATAAACCCTGTGGCAGTCAGTAAGGCCATGTTATTATAGAAAAACATAAAATAAATACAATCTTGTTAAAATAGAGGTACTAATTATTTATTTGCTTCAGCTGAAGTAAATTATCTCTGGATCTGAAATTCCTGCTTTGGGAAAACTGTTGTGAAATGAGGAGAAATGAGAGGAGAGGGACTCAAATGGCAACAGATTTGAACAGAAAAACTGGATTGCTTTTCTGACCTAAAGAGAACACCGAGGGAGAGAGGAGGACAACAACATTTTCCACATACATTGACACTGGATTTTCTCCCCATTTATGCAGAGGCAAGAAGCGAATCATCCCACCTTCATTAAGGGAAAATGGAAAGGATCAGTTTTCTAATGTTAGTATGGGAACAGGTTGCCTGTAAGAATGGTCAAAATGCGCCTGATCATCAGGACAGAAGAAGGGACAGGGACCCAGAGCCACCCACCTGTGACCTGCAGGGCCACTACAAGTGGAAATAGAGAACCCCAGAGCAAAGAGGACTTTTGTTGTCCTTCAATGTAAAGGTTTTTCTCACGAGTAGCAGACTTGTTAGTGCTATAACATTATATACTGGAACACAGTTTACCATATATGACATTTCTACAACACAGGTTAAATAAATGCTGGGAATCAGAGATATTTGTTAGAATGGGAAACTGGAAATGGGGATTATTTATTTCAACTTTTTGAACAGATTTTTGAAGCAATGACTCAATGGTTTCCTGTGGTTTTAGTATGCATACACATAAACTGAATCATATATCTGCAGGAAATTTGCATGCCTGAAGATGAAGGATTTCATGTCAGTGTTAAGCAGCGTGTGATGTATGGCGGCACCACCCCATCTCCAGAATTTATGTTAGGGAGTCCCTGAGTGGGAAATTCTAAACAATGTAGGAAGAAATGAACATGTCAGCCCTTAAATACCAGGTTAGGGAGTCAGTCACTCCTGGTAAGGTGGGAGACACTTTTTTCTCACTTGACACTTCTGAGAAAATGAAATCCAAAGTTCGTGCTGCAGGTGTAAACTGACAAGTTAAATGGCACTGTGGAGCTGCAGCACGTGGGAACGGGGAGAGAGGGAGCGTCCCTTTGGAGGCAGCTGGAACGGGAGTCTGTGTGAAGCACTTATTAAAGTCTGCAGGTGGGCTTGTTCAGACAAGCTTTTAGTCTTCTTCCCTTCCAAGACTGATTAATTTCTGCCTCTTAAATGTAACAAAGCTCTTGCTCCTGTTTTGCAGTGACATGATGGCAGTGTCTGGGGGTCGGACTGGCAGCAGAGGCCCCTCCTGCTCCGTGCCACCCCTGTGCTGAACTGAGGAGCTCCGGGAGGCAGTGCAGTGGGAATGTGCTTGGCTGACCGGCTTCCAAGCAGGAGAGGATGCACGGGCAAGTCCTGAAGCTTTCCATTCAGTTAGAGGACATGCCTGCCCCTGGCAACAGGGATGAACTACAGCTGGTACCAAAGAGGGAGCTCAGATGTCATTTTGCCGCCCGTGTACACGTACAGTGATTTGTTCTTGTGCGTGTGAAGATTTCAGCAATGCCTAAAACACTTGAAAGAGTTATCCTGCCTCAGCCTCACTCCAGCTGCTGTCAACCATTAGACTGTTTGTCTCTCCTTTGTTGAACTGGCATTGCTGGGAGCAACACCACTGGCACGACAGTGAGTGACAGGAGATGCTGCACGCAGAGGCACTAATTGGGTGGAACAGGAGCAGCAGACCACGGCTCCTGGGCAGCTCCAGGACAGGGAAGGGACTTGGAGAGCAACCTGCCTCGCTGCTCATGGGGAAAGGGCGAGGCAGGAGGGCTGAACAAGAGAGCAAGGACATGACTGTGTGAGTTTGTGACCCTGAGTGGTAGCACAAGGTCGTGTTACCAAGGCAGCTCTTTGCCGTGGAAGGAAATGATGTGAGCGACTATTCTTTTTGGATTAAAAAATGAGAATTACTGTGGTGCCTACAAGCATGAGAGACTTATTTGCATGCCCTGTCATCTGGAACGTTGCCTTCCTTTCCATCCTGGCTGCTGTCACATTTTTCATACCATGGCTCAGTTCCTACTAGAAAACCTTCTGATGGGCCACGTACTTCTTTCTTTACCCCAGCATGGACTCCATTTTCCCTTCCTCTTTGGATGACACTATTCAGATCTTTCTGGCAATTAGAGCAGATGCTTAAAAGCAGCCAAAAAGGTGCCTCTTAAATCCACTTGTTTCAATTGGAGAATGGTCTCTTCATTGCCATGACAAATATAAATGCACAGAAACAAAGAAAATAATACCAGCAGGCTTTGAGAACCTCTGTACCAGCTCACTTTAAACCCAAACAGCAGTTCTGGGTTAATCCCTGTTACTCTCTCTGAGTTCATTACAGAGACACGGGCAGGCAGGTCGCCCTCGCTGTGGGAGAAACATCGTCATTCCCTGGGCTCACCACATGATTTTCCTTCTGTGTGGACGAGCTTTCCTTCCACCAGAACTTCTTCAGTCACTTCAGATGGTAAATGTTTTGCAGCAGATATTGCATCTTTGTATTTGCTACCAAGGTAGCAGGACAGATGGCACACCCAAAGTGTACCACAAGACATATGTCTTTATGTGAGTACTTGAAGCCTTTCAGTACACAGCAATGTATATTTAGCTCTGTCAGTAAGACCTATATAGGAATATTGGTCAGCTGATGATCTGACACAGCATCCCTATTAATACATGAGACACAATTTCTAAATTCCAAATGTCTACCTAATTTTTAAAGAATTAAATTAAAATCAGCTCTCCTACTCAGTTACCGGAGGTGTTTGAGATCTTGTGTTAATATTCAGAGCCATGAGGTACGACTTGAAGAATGAAAGATTCCTTCAAATAATTGGTGTGTAGACAATGAAAGAAGATATTTTGCCTTGCCAGCCAGGTTTCAAATACCTCATGGCAACTGAAAAACATGCAGGGCAGAAACTCTGCAGAATGCATTTGTGGCTGAGGATGGGATGGTGAGAGAAGGAAAAAAATGAAAGAAAAGAAAACAACAACATACCTTTGCCTGGGGAAGAGATCAAAGGCAGAGGAGTGCAATTGCTTTTGGAAATCTCTCCAGGAGCAGGAATTCCTGCAGACACCTGCTGGGTGCTGTCTGCTGCTCCCTGTGTTTGTATGGTCTGAGACAAGCACAGTTTTGGGGTTTGCAAAAATGTGCAACTTGCTGATAGAACATACCACAAAGTGCTAAGTTTGGTTCTTTAATTTACACCAACCTTTCCTTTGCATGGATCATGTTTCCATGTGTATTCCCAACCCACAGGATTGTGGGCATTAGGAAACCCTTGGAGTGCTCCTACAGGACAAGGAATGACTGACTATGGGGTTTCCCTCAGTGATTCCTGCAACTAAACTAATGCCTTTCAAAATAGCCTCGATGATCTTTAGGCTCCTGATGGTTTACAAGTGGGAGATACTACAAACTCTAACTGGAGTCATTGGGTTTCCACAGAGCAGGAATCGAGGCTGCTTTTAGGGATCTGTCTTCCAAGCAGAGAACAGAAACCTCTGTGAAAACTTTTACTGACTTCTGACATCTTGGGAAATATTTGACCTAGAAGGTTTACAGTCAAAGTGGCAACACTCATTTATCTTACATTTTCTACACACCTGGTTTATCTTACTATTGAAATACACAGTTTTAAACTACGGATGGTTACTAAGAAATAGATTTGTAATTGTTCTTTATCAGCACCCTGCTTGTGATCATTACACAGTATTTTAAAGAAAATGTGAGAGGAGAGAGCTCTAATTTTTTTCAGCTCCTAGGTGAAATAGAGACACTCTGCAACAGGGATGCAATGTATGAATACAAAAACTCTTTTAAATTATAAAACAAAAGCTGGCCAAGCACCCAAGCCTCCTTTTCATCTTCTTGTCAGTCCAGCTGAAGATGTAAATACCCTGAGTGAGTAATACATCCTTAGAGTGACAGCACTGGGCCATCACTCACTTGGAAAAGCCATACAAGCTGCAGCTCTGGCTGTGAGAGGAGTTGGAAGCCCTGAAATTCTGCTGGAGAAAAAGCAGTGAAAAGTCATCTGAAGTACAGAGGAACAGACCCTCTGAGAGTGTGAGGAGGTTCAAATCTTCAGGGAGACTGCCAGGAGAAGGTGTGGGAGATGTTTAAACCCGAGCAAAAGACATGAGATGCTAATGGTCTGTTTGGCCACCAGTCTGAAGCACAGGAGGATTCTGCTACTGAAAGGTGGCACAGAGGAGAAAAAGGACCCTAATTAAATATAAATGGTCCTTAGTGCAATGTAATAGGGCTCAGTAGGAGATATGAAATTGTATTTCTTTTAAAAATCCTATTTATTGCATAAGCACACTGGAAGACCTAATGAACTTATCCATAGCCATGGGCTGCCATGAGGACCTGTCTGATCACAGAAGATAACACTGAGCACTGCTTGGTGCTCGAAGAGCATCTTATAGCAGTGATGGAAGTTTCTTCAAGCTGGCTGTTGTTAGAAAGCTGTGCCACAAGATCTCACTGTAACACAACTATCAGAGCCTGCTGTGTGGTTTATGCTGCCCCTTTAATGACTGACACTAATGAAAGTCAGTCAGGGCCTAAAGAAACCCTTCCAAACAGACAAGAGCTGAGATTGTTCTGCAAGGTCAGGCTCTGGGTGTCCAACAACCATTAGCAACCACCTCTCCAGACTCAGATGGACCACCTGATGCAGATACCACAAGGCTGAAAGGCATTTGCAGCCACGCAGGCTTCTTGCACCCAACTTTAGCTTACACATTTTGCCATTTTCACTCTCTGAGAGGAGAACTAGCATTCTTCCAACATTCTCAGGAGTATCTGAACAGCCACCCACCAACCTGTGAGCCCTCTGGTTACATCCACTCCTTCTGCACAGCTCAGGCAAAGCCCCCGTGTCCCTCCCAGCCTGGGGCTTTATAACCCCTCCCTCCTGCCCCACCGGCCACTCTCCCCGTGCTCCTTTGCCAGCCTTGTGCTCCCATTTGTCTTGCACTCTTAGGGCTCCTTAGCAGAGCAGCCTAAGCAGAACAGCTGCCTCCACAGAAATCAGATTGATGCACATGATTACATGCGCTGTTAACTTGGGTTTAAAAAAATTATTTACCTGCCAACACTCCCAGACACCTTCACAAACCACTTGCTGATGACACTTCTGTTCACCTTGGAAAGGACATGGAATGAGGAGCACGGTGTGACATTCTTAATGGATTGCCTGGGATTTGCTGCAGCTCCTGCTGTCTGACTCATGTCATGCCTAAGAAATACAACTTCTCTGGGAGACCAGAAAGATTTACTAAGGAAATAATGTCTATATGTGTATTATTAAAGACATTATGTGTCTCAGTTTTATGGTGCTGCTCTCGGTTCCATGTGCAAAATACAAACATTTTAAAGAAGGTAGAAAAAGATCTACTCTGTAGAACAGAACCACTTATGACTCAATTTTTCCACATTTTGTACATTAGTTTAAAAAGGACAATTCTGGTAACTAATGGGAAGCTGTATATTATTATTTTGTTATGAACTGTCAGTGTGCACCTGTGTAAGTGGATAAAAACTCAGAAAATTCAGCAAAAAGCAAAGCTCAAAGTGGAAATTATCTATTTCTATTCAAGAACGTGCCCAGAATTCTCCAGAATGGTTGAATTCCTCTTAACCAAGGCAGCATCAACTGGTGATCCTGCCTGGCTTTGGTGGTGTTTCCTGGCTGGGGTCACACATCTGGTACCTTCTCTGTGCCCCCCAAACCTCCTGCCCCGCCTGCCTGTGCCAAGTGTTCCATATTCCACGAGGAAACAAAAAACAATGAGCTTTAAATAATAAACTTCAGCTCCTCATTTTGAGACCAGATGGACCACATTCTCAAGATTCTGAAACTGCGAAAACTAGATTTTTTTCAGTGGAAACTGGTAAACTCCAAATTCACTTGATTCACATAAAACTTGACTCATATTCACTTGACACTCTGAAAACCCCCAGAAACAAAATGATGAGTCTTAGTAAGAGTTGTTAACCCTGGCTATTCCTTTAAATGGAAGTGTAATTACTCACATGGCATTTATTTTGCATAATAAACAAACAAACAAATAGATAACTATAAATTGATAGATGGTCTGTAAGCCCAGGGAGGGGAACACGGCGATAACAACCTCACAGACTTTGTTCTAATGAGTAACTTGGTCAGCAGCTCAAAGATATTGGGCACTAAATGGGAGCTTCTGCAGAGCAGAGTTTCTGCAAAGCTGAAGTCAAACATTGTAAAAAGTTGAAATTGATGCTTTCCAAATGCACTCCATTTTATCACTTTTTTATTTGATCTTGCAAGGCACAGTTCTATTTATGGCAACTTACTGATATTCTGAAAATGTGATGTGCTCATGAGCTCTTTCTCATGTTGGAAGATAAATGTCTGGGATCTCTCTAAGAGAAAACAAACAAACAAACAATTGTTTTCCTTTTGAGAACACCGTTTCTTTGTCATGAATAGATTGAACTCTGTGGATCTTTTTAATCCCCATGAAGAATTTTGCAAATATTTGCAAGATGTCAAAAATAATTAGACAAAAGCAGTTTCCCCATCTCTGGTATAAATAGTACATAGATTGTAGAGATCAAAGGACTTCAGTTTCTCTCTTGTAAATCTTAAAAAAAAAAAGGTTTATTTGAAGAAAAAAAATAGGAAACAATGGTAAAGAAAAAAGAATGCAACACAGTCATCTATTAGAGTAACTGCTGCTATTAAAACTGTGTCAGAAATAGGGCTGGATTAAAGGCAGCTGATCTCAAAGCCAGTGAAGAGCTGGGCTCCTGCAGTGCCTGTTTGCACTGAGAGCTGCTGATTCTCAGCCACTATTCAGGATCACTCCAGATTTGTCCACTGATACATTTGGCACAAAACCCAACCAACCAAACCCCCCAAAAGATCAAACAATCCCTCCACCAAACCAATAAGAAGGGAAAAAGTTACTAACCCTCTGTCTGTGTCTGTTAGGGCACCCTGGCTGCTGTGCCACATTCAGTGGCAAAAGAACTCAAGCCTAAAGAAAGGCCATGTTTCTTGCTCTCTGATCCATGTTCATGTTTGTGGGAATCCAATGGAAGGAGCTCTCTGCTTAAAGTTAAACCAGGTACACACCTAAATGTTTGCAGGAATTAGTCCTCAGAAGAGAAAGAATAAGCACCTCTTCTTGCAGCACATTTAAGTTCTCAATCAGACAACTCCTGTGTAACAACATTCGTTATCAAAAATATCTCACTATAAAATCTTGAACTGCAGTGTCTTTCTGGCACTTCTCTCTGCCACAAACACTGCGGTGCTCATGGTCAGCACTGTGCACTTCTGTCCCCCAGCTGGGGAAAATCCATCCCAGTCTTAAAAGGAACATAATCTCTCATGTTCTGAGCACTTTGACGGTGTAAAGTGCAATTTAATTGCTCAGTATTGCTACAAAATATAGAAGCTTCCAGTGCCTACAGCACAATATGCTAATTCAGACACCACCCATTTAAGCAACGTTAATCATACACACATCTCCCAACTCATCTTCAGTACATGGGTGGAGATACGTCAAAGCTGTCAAGATAGTAATTTATTACTACACCTGCTCTACTTATTTTCTATTAACTCACCCATCACAGCCACCTTATCAAGACAGAACAGAATCAAAATATCCACTGCTTCACTTTTTGTTATCAACAGCAAGTGAAGGACCCTTCACAAGCTGCAGTTATTTGAGTAACACAGGTCTAATGTTTCTGCTTTTAAAATACAAGAAAAGATAACAGAAGTGAAGGGCAGAAGAGCAATGGCAAATAAAAATGGCTAAATCTCTAAAGCCTTAATAAATGATGACATTTCAAAGACAGACACTTCATTTCACAGGAGAGGCAACCAAGTTCTAAGATGGTGTGTTGGTGGAGCTGTATGACAAACCACCAGGACCTCAAGGCTCTAACTCATCTTCTCCTAAATGTTCACTCATCTGATACCTTCAAATCCACTCTGTGGCACTTTGATCACTGTGCTTACATGTACAACTGGGCTAGGAGGTTGAATTTTTAACTCTAGTTAGAAAATACCCAAATGACAATCAAGAGACCAGCAGAGTTGGATGATGTGAAACTCCAAACCTCTGCTCGCACTCTGAGAGGTGCATTTGCAAACCACTCTCCAGTACAAACTCTCCAGTCCAGCCCAAAGCTCTGGATCCTCACAGGGAGCAATAAGAAGCCAGTGAGGATGGGGGTAAGAACAGGGCAGGACAAAGATGCTTCCCTAGAGCTTCACCTTCACTTCCAACTGCCCAACCATTTTCCTCCTTCACACTCTGCTGAAATGGGACAGTGGATTGCAGAGTTACTGGGGGTCATAAACTGATATTACACACACCCCATGTAGGTGCACTGGCTGCCATTCACTAGGAATGACTCCCTAAACAACTTCAGTAATGTGGGGAAATGATCCCTTCCTGGTGCTTACTCTGGAAGAAGCAGGGGGGAAAATGATGTTGAGGCAGAAACTGTGATGCAGCATCTGCCCAGGTATGGTGTACACATCCAAATTGTGTTCTACCTGTGATACAACAAAAAGAAATGTGGATTTAATGACATAACAGCATGTCAAGGACACACAGGATAAGCCAAAAGCAGGCAAACCTGGCAACTACACAGCAACAGGTACAATCAGTTCTGGAAAATTCTCCCCAGGTGCCCCTGTGCTCATTCCAAGTCTGTTTCTTTATCCACACCAGGTCGTGCCTCCTGCTGCTGCACTGAGTGTGTTTGGCCCAGGCATGGCTGAGAAGTAGGACAATAAGAAGTAATAATTAGGACTCTCACTGCTGCCTTTAGCTCTGGCATCTTAATTTATCTCTGCTTGGTGAGTTTTTAAATAGTCATGTAGCCATTGATTTCCTATCTTAGCATAGGATTAAAGCTGTAATAGCTGGGATTCCCTAACCTCTGTTTCCTCTTGTTTTCACTAGCACTTCCCTCCTCCTCACATCCTGCATCCACTTCAGTGAAATCCCATTTCCATTTATGAATGACATCTACATTTGAACCGAGGATGGGACCCCTTCCCTAGGAAGGAATTCCAAGCTCCTGCAGCACAAATACAAACAAGTTTGAGGTGCAGGTGTGCAAGTGGATGGTTCTATTGAGAAGAAAATGAGAATACAGTGGTTGTGTTATAATTTGTTCCACTTTCCCTTCTCCTGGGGAAAAAAATAAATTCTCAGTTCTTCAGCTAGTAGAGGCTCCTGGAATGTTCTACCCTTTGGATATAAAGCAGGATCAGAGAAGGTTTATTTTAGAGGCAGACTTGCACTAATAATGAGAAGAAGTGCCGAAACTTCTTTCCTCTGTAATTTTCTTTTAAACAATCCCGATTTTGTTTAATTTAAAACTTTACATTGGTTAAAAAAAGTTACACGAAAATTGTTGATTCCAAAAGCTTGTTTACACATTTTCTTAGTGGAAAGATGGCAAACATGGGAAGTGCCTGAAGGGCTTTTCTGATTTCAACATCTGACAAAAAATGTTTCTGCAATATATGTTTTTGTTACAAGCAACATTTTTTTCCCTGAAAGAAATGGACCAACTCTAATTATACATGTTTTTAGGATTAATGAGGCACTTTTTCTGGGGGGGTTCACCCTGCCAGCACTATTTTGCATATAAGCAAGAGACAATGTGGGACCTGCCCCACAATGGAAGATCCAAATTCTTCGTGTTGCTAACTCACAGTGCCCACGTCTATAACCATGGATCAGTTCCCAATACAGCTGAAAATGAGGGAACTTTGCCCACTACAGTTTCTGTGCTGTACAGAAACATCTGTAGGGCAGGACACTTGGCCCGGTTTAAGCCCACAGTCACTCACTGCCCTCCTGCCCCAGTGGGATGGGGAGAGAATTGGGGGAAAAAAGGTAAAATTCAATGGGTTGAGATGGAGACAGTTTAACAGGACAGAGAAGAAAGGGATAATAATAATATCCAAAGTGAGTGATATGCAATGCAATTGCTCACCACTCACAGACTGATGCCCAGCCAGTTCCTAAGGAGCCCCCCCTGGCCAGATTTACACCTATTTATATGCTGAGCATGATGCCATGTGGTCTGGGACATCCCTTTGCCCTGTTGGGGTCAGCTGTCCTGGCTGTGTCCCCTCCCAGTTTCTTGTGTCCCCCCCCAGCCTCCTCACTGGCAGGGCAGCGTGACAGGCTGACAATTCCTTGGGCACTGCTCAGCAACAACCAAACCATCAGTGCATCATCAACGTTACTGCCATCCCAAATCCAAAACACAGCACTGTTCCAGCTATGGGGGAGAAAAGTAACTCTACCCCAGCTGAAATCAGGACAACATTTAAAACAGTACTTTGCTGGTTTTAAATTATTGCAGTAATTTTTTTTTTTTTGGTTGAAATCATGAGAAATTGAGTCGCTGAGCAGATGCTTTATTAAGCATTTACCAACCACCTGCAGCCTGGACAGGTATCAGAAAAATCACTAGAGATTTAGCAACTGCTTTTTGAAGTCACTTTAAATTAATAAGTAACAGCTTGATTTTTTTTTCCCTTTCCTCTGCTTCACTGATTTTAATCACTTGTCACCAAGTTGTATTTGTGCCCCTGTTTTTTTCTGAACAGCTGAACTCCCTGTTTCATGTGAGATGTCTGAGAATTTGGGGCAGCAACATAACCTGATGTTCTCTGAGGGATGGTGAGGCACAGTTTCATGTCCCAAGAGCACACAGAGTAAAGAACAACAACTGCTTGGAAGAGATGCAGCTGCACCACCAGGAAAATTGCTTGTTACTCATGTAGATCAGTCTCAGACTTTCCTGTCTGAACGGGTTTGTTATTGCTGGGCTTTATACAGAGCTGTCCTCTCTGGAGTTTGTCTCCAGTGCTACACATGAAGTTATAACAGATGAAGCTCCATATTCGGTTCCCAGCTAACACAACAAGCCTAAGCCTGAGTGGTTTTGACTTGCATTGATTGACCTAAGGTGGGTTATGAACCACATCCTACTTAAATTCCGCTTTCGGGTCTCTCACATGAGCCTGGAGTGGACCAGATGTGGCCTTTGAGGAAGCAGCTCGTGGCATCACACCAAGGAGAAAGGCATGGCAGGAGGAGCAGCCTCAGCCAGCCCTGACACGTGAATACAAGTAGGACCTCCAAGTTTATATTCCAGATCACAGGATATTTTATCATACATTACACAGCAGGCATCGGCTTATAAATTTAAAGGTAATACTTTTTAAAAGTGGCTGCAAAATTCTAACCTCCTTCCACAGTGACAGAAAATATTGAGGGGGTTTGTTGGTACCAGTCAAAATAAAAGTCATCCAGAAAGTGCTTCTCAAGAGCCACAAAAACTTTCCAAATGCAGCATTTCTTGAGAAGCATGACAGAAACATGGACCTACCAAACATGATAAATAGCATTAATAGAGCAAACATGAGACAGCACAAACATGCATTGGAAGTGGATATTGGATTTTGGGCCCCTGGCAGGCAGTGTGACTACCTGTGGAGCAAGAGGCATAAATCTTTCAGGTAGCAACTGCCCTGAGCTCCTTGTCCTCTGCACTGACCATCTGCCTGAGGGATTCCAGTCTTCTTTCTCAGCATAAGTACTCAAGATAGTCTTCCTGCACCATCCATTAACTTGTATTTTTTTCTTTTCCCCTTTGAACTGGTTGTTTTTTATCCCCTCCCCTCTCCCCCCATACCATTGGCACATTGGCTACCTACTTTATTATTAAAACCAGTTTGGCAATTCAACTAGAAACAGCACTTATTTCATTGATGTCTTGTTTCTGGAGCTTGTTCTTCTCTGTAAGGTTATGATAGTCCTGAATCCTACACTTCTCACTGACGCTACAGGGAATTTCCAGCCAACACTTGTAAATCTCATTGTGTGAGGGAAGATGGTGCTTTGTTAAAGTGGCAAGTTCTAAAACATTTGTTTCCATAGTGACATTACTGTGTACTCTATTAGACCTTTTAAAGGTGTCCTTTGCCTACTTGGGTAAGCAAAGAGAGACTGGGAGTGTGTCATGGTGACAATCTGTTCAGACTGGGGATATTCAGCTCTGCTGAATAAATGGATGATGATATAATTTGGGAGCTTTAATCACAACTCCTGAAGAGGTGGCTCTGTCAATATTATGCAGCGTCAAACTAATCACAGAGTCAGATATGAACTCACACCAGGGTGTCTGATCCTCCAGGGCACGCTGCCCTTCCAGTATGATTTCATCTCCTCTAAAGGAGCTCTGGTGTGAAAACAAGCTCCCTGGATCCCTTCCAGCCCTCCCTTCCATATTCCACTTGCTGTAGAACAACTGTAATTTAGCCAAGTCTTTATAGACTTCAAATGTCTTCAGAAACCATCTTGACTTTTGGCAATGAAAGAAACCACCCTGAAATTACTTAACCATCTACTGATTGCAGCCTTTGGAGCTGGCTTTAGTTCTCAGGCTTTATCCAGTCAATATCTCTGCTGAGGCAAGCCCAAAATGTAAGTGTGCTTTGTTAGAGTTGCCAGCACGGGACCCGTCTGTGTGCAATGGTCTCAGCAGCATGTGATTAACTCAGAGCAGCTTTTACATTTCCCTGTCACCGAGGCACATTTAAACTGTACATCAAGGCAGAGTGGGATGGTACCGAACTCATCAGCATGAGAGTGGGATGGAATGAAGTTTGCACTGTAATTAATACAGTTCATTTAATTGTTAGAGCTTATCACTAAAATTTCTAAAGATAGGGACAGTAATGGCACAAATAATTAAACTGTGCTATCTGTAATATCTTCTACCAGCAAGTATCATTTACTGCAGGATTAATTATTTGAATAAACCTCACATGAACCTTAGTGAAAGGAGGGAAAGGTGTTCAAGACCTGCAGCTCTTCAGGGAACAGAGCTCTTTGCCCGTTTCTATTCCAGAGCACAGGGAAATACTCTCAATAACCAGATGCCTTCACAGGAATAATGAAATTCCCATCACAGTTTTATACAAGCAGTGTCCTCTGAAAGCTTCCAGTGTGACGTAAACTTTCAGTAGTAATTAACAAATTAGAAGTTACTATTTAAAAAAAAACACAAAAAATATCTTAATTTGATCACTTTGGAGTAACATTTCATGGTATCTCTATTTGCTGTCCTCCCATGAATAGTTACCATATGTTGGAGTTAATAGAAACATTGCATCATCCTTTATGAGTGCACCAACTCATCAGCAATTAAGTTTAGATTGTCTAATAAAGTTCTGTGACATTTTAGCCTGCATTTTATTTCCCAGTAAAAGACTCCTCTGAATGTTATTGCCATAAGAATTCATGTAATGACTAAAGAGAAACCATTGCACTTCAGGCTGGACAGATGAATATGCCAGCAGAAAACAAAGGAGGTGATGGATGAAGGTGCAGTGGCGGAGGCAGCTGAGACAAGGAGCTCTCTGGGTGAGGTTCAGCCAGAAATGCAGGACCCGAGAAGCTCCAGGATTGTTTAACAACAAAGGAGGGAATTCCGTGGAGTTGGCAGTTTCAGCTCTGTGTTGCTCCTCATCTAGGTGGAAGAGTTTACTGCACATGAGACAGAAGGACAATGGAGGATGAAGGATTTGCTGAAGAAAGACTCAAATTCTGCTGGCAATTCAACACCTCTTGTGCCCACACCTTTGGCTGCAAGGAGTGGCTGCTTAAGGCACTTAGAGCTTGAGCTGAGTTCCTATAAACGTGCAAGTTTGTTGTTGCCCACAATCTGTTTGCTTGGGAGGTCCCACCCCAACCTGCCAGTCCAACCCACCCCAACCTGGAGGTCCACTGAAGATTGAAACTTTTTGGGGCTCCTGTCCAGCTCAGCAAAAAGTGTGTATAGTGTTTGCTTTCCCCAGGCAGAGCACTTACTGGGAAGGGATGAATTCAGGGTTCCAGTTGATCCTTGGCCTTGTTGAAAGCCTTCCCAAAATTGCTAATTAATGCTTGTGCAAACAAAATTGTATTTCTGGGTATGGATATCTAACATGGCAAGGCTTCAAATTTCCCTGAGGATATTTAGATCCTGGAAACACAGAGTGGTCTGACAGACCATTCCTCAGCACTCTTCATTCTCCAATTATAAAACTCCCCCTCTGCTGTAAAATTTGCATTAGTCTACCTTTTCCTGAATGTCACACATTATTTATTTCATTTCAAACCCTTGTATTCAAAGAGAAAAGGATCAGAGATGAGGCAACTGGAGTTCTGGAAAGGTTGATAGACAAGGATGGATTGCAGCCAAAACCTAATTGAAGAAAATCTGTCAATTCTCCATTTGAAACTAAAATCAACTTTCCAGCTGAGGATTCATCTTCAAACACCAGCCTTGCTCTTTAATGAAAATGAGAGCAAAACACACTTTAAAGAACTGTCCTGAGAGACTTTCAAACACTTTGAATTTGTCACACCAGCCCAGGTTAACAAATGTTCTGGATGAACCCTTTGTTACAAGACAGAACGTGTGCAAAATCCTCCATGATTTGGGGTTTTTGAAAGTCTCTCTGAAACTGTTTATGAAGGAAGTTCACACATCAAATACCCTCCCAGCCCTCCCCCAGTGGCATTTTGTTTGTACCTCAGACACCAATGTGTGACTTGGAGAGAAGGGGGAAAGAACAACCCATTACAAACCCTGGAGGATCAGGTTGTTGTGGTACCTTCATCTAAATCTCTGTTAAAGTAGAAAGGTATTGAACATCATGCTGGAATTCTGCATGGAAAAATTCTAAAGCAGATATGTCACCTTTCTGCTACAAATACATAGAAATACTACTCCATGAAGAGAGTGAAACAACTCCAGATTTGTTAGAATGAGAGTTGTCAAAGAAAACAAAACAGCACAATGAAGTCAAAGCACCTTCCAGTGTTTTGAGAGTTTTTCTACCATGTAATTTCTGATCATGTCATGACTCCTCTTGAGATACTTTTCCACTTGGCTTAAGCTTCAAAAAGATGGAAAAAAATATGTGGCTGGAATAAAACTTCCCCAATCCTCTCTCTCTCTCCTTTTCTGTGGCATGGCAGGAAGAAAATGCCACTGGGGAATGGTCACTGATGACTTCATGTGCCTTTGGGAATGAAATCACCCCAAACATTTGGAGGTAAATTGCATTCCCAAGTGGTCTTTAAATGGAAGGTGTGTGCAATTTTAGAATGTCTATTCCTTGAATGCAATGATATGTCATTATGTATCCTTGCAGGTAATTTAGTATATTTACTTTAATAAAGCATAATAGTACTTGAATCAGATATGCACTTTAATAATATTTGTTAGCAAAAACGTTTACAAGGTGTAGCCATTTAGAGGGAAGATATATTAGGCCTAAAATTAACAGTCCCTTCCCTTTGCTTTAGTCAATACAAGATGACAAAAAGAGTCTTCCTTTAGTTCTTAATTTGCAATACTCTGTTATTCAACTTGGAATAATGTATCCAAGTGATTTTTACCCAACAAAGAGCTGTCTAAGGCAAGCACTAATATTTAAAAGTGATGGATATAAACAGCCCGTCCGTATTTCATCCTCCTGCAATATTTATTTTGCAGAAAAGAGATGAGGGGTGGGAAATGAACTTTACAAAGTAATTACTTTTGATCTTGACAAAATCTATTCACAGGCCTTCAGGTAAACATCAGCCTGATGGGTGCCCTGTGCTTTGCAACACTCCTGTGTCGTGTTTAATGGAACGGCATGGACGGCAAAGGCAACAGCTGGGCCAGGGAATTACAGGGAAAATCAACCTGAACCACTCCTAATCCATCCACTGGAAAATCAGCAGGAGAAGCTTCCTAGTTGCTTCTATTTCTGTGCATGCAAAGAGAAGGGCTTGAAACAATAAGGAAAAGAAAAAAGGCATTGATTCTGATTCTAAATGCAAGTAATATTAGATGAGAAAGAAATGGATTAAAGAGGTGGTGGGACTGGATGCCACAGCAAAGCAGTGACCACAATTAACACATGCCTTACTTTTTTCAAAAAGACTCTTTACAGCTTGGATATAACTTGCATTCAAATATTTTGAAAGGCAACTTGGAGAATTCTCTGGAGTTATAATAGTTTTATAAACAATGAGGAAACAATATTGCTCTTAGTATCTCTCAAGCACCTTCCCAAAACAAAAATAAAAGCTGGTTGGCATCCAGAATGTGATCAGGTCTCAGCCTTTCTGGCCTGAGAAATGTCCCTTTTATACCACCAGTCTAATTTATATTTCCATTCATTTCCAGAGTTCTGCCTGTTCATGTGAACATCTAATCTTGTATTGGGAAGAGTTTGCCAAGCTGGTCAGCTAAATGTGGCTACTGGAAAACCAGGAATTTTATATAATAACTTCAGAAGGACTCTGCTGCTCCCCAGCCACGCCGGTACTGGAATTCTGCTCCAGCATTGCTTGGAATGGGATATTTGCATCATTGTGCTCATGAATAGTGGCATTTGCCTCTGAAACCACAGCTGTGATGCTGCTGGATGCTACCAGAGAGCACCACAAACCACACGAAGGTGGCTGGATTCCACATTTCTTGATACACAAGCCTGAAAAGTACATTTGGCTCATCCAGAATGAGAAGTGTTGTGTAAATGTGACCAGGAATTGATGCTGCTGAGTTTGAATAAAATTTACAGTGAACAGCGACAGACTTTAAATCTCTTTCACACCTGCAAGCACATGTGCATGCAGAGAAAACTGAGCACACTGGAGTATTCCAACGGGAATAATCAGGGTCAAATAGGACCACAAGAAACAGAAAATTCCGTATTACACTGAGCAACACTGGAGAAGTTGGTAGGAAATGTTTTATATGGATATTTTCCTTATTATACTTCGAGCACACCAAAAAAGTAAGGTAAATTCTGTTGCAGCAGTAAACTTGGCATGGTAATTGTTTTACTATGATTTCATCATCTTGTTTCTTCATAGATAAGCAGCAATAAAGAAAAATTGGTCAATAAAACGGTAGTCCTTAATTTTTGTGCATATTGCTCCTACTCTGGGTTATGTTCTCAGTGTTCCTAAATAAAAATCTTCTGATTTAATGATCTCTGTTATTGGTTGTTATGGGAGGAAACAGAGCTGAGAATTTGAGAATGAAGAGCCTTCCAGATGGAGCTTACACATTAACATTTAATATTTATGTCATGGAAAGGCCACCACGCAAAACTTCATACCGGCAGAATGAAAAGGAAATTCAGAAGTTCGGACTGGCTGATGCTCAGTTCCTGCTGTGGATGTTACAGCCTGGGAAGTGCAAGGGAAAATCTGGGCTTCAAGGAAAGAGATTCCTACGTGGGGTAAAAGCTTTGATGAAAATATTGTTTGACAGTCTGTGCTGTGCTGGGGTAGGGACCTTTTGGTGAGCTCCAAAATTCTCACAAGTGTGGAAAGAACACGAAGTCCAAGGAGTCTGTGCTCTGAATAGGCTGGGTTTGCCTTTGCCTCTCCCTTCCCTCCACTCTCTCCTGACACTTGCTTTTCTTTGGCAGCCACGTGAATACCAAAGCATTGACTTCCAGCTCACTGGGATAAAAAGAACCAGTTTACAAATGTAGACTCTGGTTTTCAGCTTCTATTTCTATTCTCAGATACATCTCCCCTTCAGTTTATTTGTTTTCCTATGTTACATTTAGTTCTGGCTTTGCTCAAGTGAAATCTTGTAAGAGAACAAAAATTGATTGTTTTATACACAACTTGGAAGAAGTCCTTTTCTTTGTGTAAGAGGTCTGGAATAAGCCAACAAAGTACAAAGATTTGTCTCAGTCTCACTTTAGTGCTATATTTTTCCTTATTTGCTTGTTTCTCCATACAAAAGAGGAAGGTGAGAGTGGTGTGGGAGTGAGGAAGAACATGATGTTGGGAAGCAGCAGTGTGTTGTTGATGAGAATCTCTAAGTATTGCACAGTGTTAATTAAAACCCACAACACACAATATTCATGTAGGTGGTCACTGTGACCTCCTGTTTGCCACGTGAAGATTCCCCTCTAACAGCCCTTGGAAAAGGCTTATCTGCTGTGTAAGACCCACCTTGGGCACGGCCCTGAAGGGCATTGATAGTGCTGATATTGATGTGCCTGTAACGAGGTGATTGCTGCCCCATTGCTTTGTTCTGCTCCTACAGCTGGAGAAGTCTTCCCTCTCTGCCACCATCAGGAAGGTTTTGTCAGCTTTCTGTGTCAAACCAAGTGCAGCTCTGCACGTGGAAATCCTCAGCTCTGCACATGGAGATTCTCAGCTCTGTGCTCACTTCCCACCAGAGCAGAGCGGGGCAGTGCCTGCAAACCTCTGGAGCTGAGCGGTGACATTCCCCGTGGGACACGCTGTGCAGGAAGGTGTGAGAGGGACTGCCACAGCCTTTGGGTCGTGGTGAGAACATCCTGTCTTGGCAGGTTCCTGGGATGCTGTTAAAAGGTGGCAAACACCGTGGCAGTGCTTCCCAGCAGGCGGGAAAGGTGCACCTTACCAAGTGCAGAGGAACGTGCAGACTGCACACAAAGCTGTGATCTGAATCATCCATGCACACAATGAGATGTGCCCGGGAGGTTTGGGAACAAAACTGGGGATACTCTTCTGATCTAGAGGAGGAGTGTCTTGGAAGTTATCAGGAGTCAACAGTGGGAGGGAGGGAGGGGAAGAGGAAGGGAGGACTGTACTCTAAAACCCCCTAACAGGCTTGATATTAATTCGTAAATCCCTAACCATGCAAATATTAGGTAAACACTGCAAGGCAGCGAACAGCAAGTCATTCTCTACTGTCATTTTTATGACTCAGATCAAACCAGGCCAGCTTGATAATCTGGCTGGCTCTGTTTGCTAGCTCAGAAATGTGCATTTTTCCATTTAATATTCTCTTAAACCCAGTATTAAAAAGGAAGGACATAGATGTTTTGCCTTTCAGCTGGGTTCAGAACTCCTCAAACAAGAAGGTAGAGTTTTCCCTACAGAGTCACTTTTTCAGAAGAGCAACACTTTGAAGGATAAAGAGGTTTTCTCTCTTCTGGGGACAGAAGAGCCTTGCAGGCAGAAGCTGCAACGTGGATCTGATCAATCAGAGCCTGCCTGTGCTGGCCCCAAACCAGTGCTACTTTAACCTCCCTCTGCTGACCTTTCTGCCTTGACTTCTGCTTTGTTCCTGCACCATCAAAATGACAATATGGCCTTGTGGACATGCAGTTGTCTGATAGAGGTGATTATGGTTATTGCCATTTTCACAATCTACACCAAAGGCCACAGACTTCTGATCACCTGGTTAAAAGAAACTGTCTGGGAGCAAATTTTCTATCAGGAAGCACTTGCAGATACCCTGCTAATGCCATCATTGCTGCTCTTCAGACACCCCTAGGAACCAGCTTGCCATTGTGTTGTGCTTACAGGGGAGTTTTCAGAAATCAATCACATCTAAATCTATTTGATATTCTTCTCATAGTTTCTACCTGAGATAATGAACTGAGTAAAGTCTATTGAAACTTGGCTTCAAAATTATATAGAAAATTAATCAATAACTTGATTGCAATGCTCTTTTCCACACCGATGTTGCATTGATGTTTTCAGGTTATAAGAAGTGCCTATAGCTCTGAGTACACAAAAACACACCACTTCTGGCAACCACAATAGTGCAGGGGCTGCTGTGTTAGACCTGGGATCAGCTCAGGCCCAGGATCAATACAGCAGCTTTAGCAAGTTAATATAGAGAACAAACCGCTACAGCATCCAAATACAGAGCAGCCTCTTCTGAAGGAAACCCACGCTCTTCAAAAGACAAAACCAATAACAAAGTACAGAAGAGAATAGTAAAATGTTAACTGCAGTGTGGCTCCCTCTGAATCCCTGTGCTGTCTCACAGGTCACCTGCCTCCACTCCCATCTTCCCATTCCAACATTCTCTTAACATGCTCTTTATCCCTCTCTTTGTCCCCTTGTCAGTGTCCTCCACCAGGCTCAGCTTTGGAGACAGAGCAGAGACTAAAGCACTCAAAACCTGCACCCAAGTGCAGAACAAACATTCACAGGTGGAAATAAAACCTTATTGTTTTCTTCAGTATTCCATGTTAGTAAAAAAAAAAAAAAAAAGTTTTCTTTAGGTTCAATTCAAGCAGAATTTATATTTCCCTCAGTTTGGTAGCTGAACCAAAAAAAAAAAATAATCAATTATTCAGAGAGCCCTCCGAGCCTTGTGTGGCCACCAGGGAACAGCTCCACTAACGAGTTATTTCGGTTTAATAGTAAAAAAGCTGCCTCTGAGTTGAGCCAAGAGCCTTTTGTAATGTTTGTGTGTCAGCATTACAGTGCCTTTATTTTCCCTTCTCCAGAGTTGGATTGTTTGAAGCCCAGTACTCTGATCATTTATTTACAGGCAGCCCAGGAGGAGGCAGGGGGTGGTTGATAAGCAGTTTCCACATCACACATGTGCTCACACTTCTCGTGCAGAAAAGGATGTTGTTTCACCACGACATGGGAATTTTGTAACACACTAATTTTCATCTCAACCTCCTCTTGGATGGTCTGTTGGATGCATCACAAGAGCACTGTATAAGCACCAGAGCATTGCTCTCATGCAAACCACACTGGCAGAGGAATGAGTACTGGAAGAGGAATAATTCACATGTACCATCCACCAGGAAAAAAAAAAAAAAAAGGCCTTTTTTAAGAAACAGAATCATTTGAAGATAAGAAACTGTAATGAAACACTCGTAAAAGATATATGGCCAATGTTTTATCCAGTATGTGCTGAAACCAATGTACCGTTACCAAGTATAAATTATTTCTTGCTCTTCAGTCTTTCCATGCACAAGTTCAGGAGGTTCTTTCAAAACACTGCCTTTTGAATTTCTCCCCTCACGAGTGTACAGGTGTGTTTGGAAAGGCCAGTGTATTTGAAGAGAAATTCCAGTGAAAGATTGCAGAATGTCTTTTTCTGCAGCAGCCCTCTATGAAACTAGCTGTGATAATTAAATTTATGGACATTTAGGAAGAAGATTGTGAAGTCCCTTTTCTCCTGGTGGAGTTCAGCAGCCTGATATAAACAGACACTCAGAAAGTTTGTGTGAATAACCTCCTACCACTGAGGCCACAGAGGGACTGGGATATTGTTTACAGGAAGAAAGTGAAATTAACAGGAATATTCCAAGAAAGAGCTCTGCAGTTTTTGTTATGTTCATCTTGTGTCTGTCAGCACACTGGTCATGGCCATGGAAGCCTTTATAAACATGCACACATATTTACTTTACAGCATTATGTTGCTTTTTGTCAATTATAACCTTCATAAACTGTGAGAATTATGATTTACTAAGGAATGAGCCCACTCCTTGCTAGAAGTTACCAAATCAGGTGTTTCCCAGAACTGCAGTGCTGGATAAATTCACTCCACACACTGTTCCTGGTGACCTAACAAGAGGATCGAGGCCACAAACCAGAAATCAACCCCCAGGACCACATTTTACCACCTGGGAGGACAGCTGTGAAATGCAGCAGTTCTGAGGGGAAGACTCAGGTTAGTCAGTATCCATTCAGGTGCTGGGAGTGGCCATCTCTTGAGCAATCTTCTGCTACTTCTGCTGCAAGCTCATTATTCACTTTCTGTTTAACCTTTTAAATCCTATTTTAATTTAATTAAAAATGCCATTTCCTCCACTTTAACAGCCAAGCCCTCCATCTCTTTTCCTCTCCTGCCAAACTATTATTTTGACATATATCTGTTGAGGATCTGGTTCATTATCTCCTGAAGAACATCTTTTTCTCAACTGTCAAAACAAAAGTTGGTGTGCTCAGCTGTTCTGCAGAAATTTGCAAACTAATGGACCTTTCACTCCAGAAATAAAGGACTTTAATTGAGTATTTTAATGTGTTTGAGAGAATGTGGAAGATGGATGAATGAAAGTGATATGTCTTTTACCAACACAGACTAATGTTGAAAGAATGGAGGGGGAAGTGCATAATTAGTTTTGGTTTTCATCAGAGCTTCCAGAAGGTCTGAATTAAAACAATTTGGATTTGTAACCTTTTCAAAAGGAATTTTTTAATGCTCATCTACTGCACAAACAGGGTGAAAGATGGTTCTTGTTTTTCTATTACAGAAATGTTTCTACTTTCTTCTAAGGGTAAATGATTTTAAAGGCTATTTAAGTGCATTCTCATGTTAATGGCTCTCAGGAACAGCATCTTTCTAATTTCCCGCTCCGATAAGTCTTTGCCACGGGATCTCCTGCCCATGAAATGAGTCGTGTTTGTGCTGCTACTGGCAGGTTTGATGTATCATAGCAACAACCATTGCTGGGGAAAATTCAAACAGGAGAAAGACACTTGACAAGCACTGGAGAGATATTCTAGAAGTCCTCATAGGAAGGCCCTCAACTGTTTAAGTTGTTTTTTTAAAAGAAATAGTTCAAAACCCAATTTCTGCTCCTACTCTCACAGAAATCTCATAGCTAAATTTTAAGCCAAACATCACTTTCTATGCAGAGTAAGAATCTGAACACCAGGAATTTGACCTCAGTGCAGAATAGGGTGAGAAAAGAGGTTTCCTATAGTTGTAGAGCAGGCTGCACGTGGGATCCCTACCTGCATGAGCCAAACAGCTCAGTGAACAAACGAATTTGGGAGAATAGAGAGCTGATAGCAAGTTAAAATCTCCTCTGGCCTTTTCACTGTTCCGAAAACTCTGCCCAAACTTACAAAAATCTGTGAACTGGAAGAGTTTCTGAGTGTTAAAATCTTAATCCGTGGTTTTTCTTTATTTATTCCATATCTTTATACTTCATTCTGAAATCAATTTGAACACAGGTGTGCTGATGTACAGCCACTGAAGGATTTTTTATGTTACTTCTCACCTATGAGTCTGAAAGTAATTTCTTTAAAACCGAACTGTGATTTCTGCTACAAATTTCTTAAGAAATCCCCCCAATTACTGGGACCCACCAACACTCAAGTGATGTGTCTTAACTGATGAGAGGCAGAAATGGGAAACTTGTTTCCTGAAGTGCAAAACTCTAACCATTAAACCTGTTTGTTTTTCTGACTCATTTTGTAGACTTTCTATTCCTGACAATTCTGCAGGGATTCAGACCCATCCAGTCACACCATGGGAGAGAGAGTTGAAGGGATTTGTGATGGATGCTGTCAGCTAAGGCAGCAAACACAGAAAGAAACAGGCTCTTCTCACAAGTCTTGCAGCCATGTCCCATGTCATAAGTGTTTCCATGACTGACTCACAGCAGTCCAGCAATAACCAGGCAGAGCAGAGCCCAGTGCTGCAAAATCCAAGGAAATGTAATGAGAGACCCTTCTCACCAGTGCACCATCTGTTCTTTCCCTGCAAGGATAGGAAATTGTTTTGTTATTTACATTAAAAAAATATCAGCAAAGATCTAAATTATGGTGATTTGAGTTTATTAAGAGCTGGTGTATCATCAGGGGGATTTTGAACAGAGCTACAATGCAGATGCTCCAAATGTACTTTAGGAGAAGAGAGCCCTGTGTGGGTCAGGAATGCACTGCATGGAGTGGGAAGAGTCATTGATAGACGTGGCTGTTTTTTCGCTGCAATGTGCTGGTTAAATAAGCCTGGTTATGCTTCATTCCTTTGGTTTAGCAGGACTTCTTTCCCAGTGATAGAAATCCTTTCAGCCGATCTATCCTGGGTCAATAGTGTTGGGTAGCCAGAAGTATAACATGGGCATACTGGGATTCCTGTATTCCTTGGACTTGGTTATCTAATTTTTACGCTCTCTAAGATCTTGAGTCCTGCAAATGGCCTGAACACTAATGGAAAGAGCCACAGCTTGGTTTAGGAAAGCTGCGTTTTTCCCTCATCCCACAGTGAAGCTGAATTTCTCATTACTGTCATTTGCATAAAGCAAAACAGATGTAGACTTCTTGTGTTTAAATCTTAAATCTCAGGAAAGGGGTGGCAAATTGAAAGTGAACACAATTTGTTCATTAACACCTAATGTTTCGAAATAATTTATCTTATAAACATTTCCTGGAAAACAAAAGCCACTTCTGTGCAGGCAACTTATAAAATGTTACTTGTTTATCTAATAAACTACCCTGGGGCCAACAAGTACATTAGCATTGCACAAACTTTCTAACTTATTCATCATCACTATTTATTATTAAAACTTTATCTGTTTCAAGTTAGTGAATAGCTGCCTTGGGATACACTGCTCAGAGCAGAAGCAACAAAATAAAGTTTATGCAATTTGCATAATATTGTACAACAGATATTAGCTCAGAACAATCTGAATCCCCCGGATCATTTGCACAGCCCCTTTGGTGTTTAATGTTGGTAAATATTTAAATAACAGCAAGCCTATATAATTATGGAGATTCCTCTTCCTAATCCGCACAGATTGTGCAAAATGTTGTAAATCATGTCTACTACACAGGCTTAGGCAGACTGAGAATAAAGAGGTGGTTTAGAAGGGCTTGTTGCCTTTGCTGGGGGGTTCGTGAGGCATCACTCACCAACAGGCTGCTTGCCAAGGAGGATGGACTCACATCTGAGCCCTGTGCAGGGTGGACACTGTGTGTGATGGAAGATTGATCATTTCAAAGCTGAGGGTTGTTTCCTTCGCTGCTCTGTTGTGGTGTTTCATTACTACAAATCAGATGTAAATCAGTGCTGTTCTGGTGCATGAGACGTTTACACCCACTCTGTGTAATTACAGTGCTGGAGAAACCAGAAGAGGATGAATTTTTTCAACAGAATTGACAACAATTCGGCAGGAGATGTCACCAAGTAGTGGAGATTAAATTAGCCAATGCTGGGAAATGATTTCTCCCCTGTAGATACACATTGAAGAGCCTGATTCTCAAAGCTGCAGAACACCTTGGGATTTATGACGTTCTGTGGAACCACTGAACTCTTGTAAACCTGAAGGTCCTTCCTGAGTCTGATTATGAAAGTTATGGCCTTCATTTCCATGTGGGTAAATTTCACACTCCCATGGGCTCCAGGCAAGGAGAAGGGGTGGAATGTGCAGAGCTCACAGCCCGAACCCTCTGCATAGCCATGGACCCCCCAAACCTGTAATCTCAGGTGGCTTCATTACCCTGATCAGCTCCTCTGGTATCAGCTGACACCAAAACCACAATTCACATGGCAATTAAGCACAAATGTGTTGGAGAACTGTCCAAGTAACATTTCACTGTCAATAACAAGTACTAATGTTTTCCTCAGGTACAACTTGACTGCTCCTGTCTCTGTATGCACCACTAATCATCATGATGAAAACATGGCATGTAACCAAGTGACAAACGAGTGCTTAGACAGCTTGGAGTAAAAGATGAAGCAAAAAACTGGGGACAGATGTTGTGCAGAAACAGTTTAAACAAATGGACAAAGTGTCACAGTAGAAACAGAACCATCAGCTTCGAAAGGGATGAGATTATAGACAGGGATCAAGCACGAGACTCCCAAAGACACACATCGGTCAGCGTGAAAGGCTGGGAAAACACAGAAAGTCATGAAAGAATGATCAAGTCTGGAAGGAACTCCAGTTCAGAAATAAAACAATTAGAAGGAACAATTAACTCATCCATTCTGTGGGCAAGTCTTGTCAGCACACAGCCTGAGTACCATTGCATGGTAGTTAGGAGTGGCTCTAATACATTAATGCAGCACAGAAGTTCTGTTTTATTGAGCTCATTATGGCACATCTGTATTCCCAACACTTTAATGTGTTACTGGCAGAGGATATTAATGTAATCCTTCAGACAGGGCAGATCAGCACTGTCCTTTTCTAACGGCTGGAGCCCTCCAAGTTCCCTATTTCCACAACAAACTCTGGCACCTGGATTGACGTCTGGCTAAAGGCACAAGTCAGGATGTGTCTGGGGGGTCTCAGGCTCTCCCACATTGTGGTTGTGGTCATAACACGGCAGAAACCAGGATTCCACACAACAAAATAATCCTGAATTAGCTTTCCCTGCCTCCTTAAGAATAGGCAGAAGATACAAGATTAAAGACTCTATTTTTTTCTGCCTTTCCTTTCACTTAAGGTGTTTTTAAATAAGAGATGAGTCAATGAGAGGCAACTCTTGGTGGTGAGATGGGGGCAGAACAAGATGGAACACAAGTGGTGTCAGAGATGAATCAGCTCTCAAATTGTATCCCCTTAGGACTGTATGGAGGGGAAGAAAGGCAAAAGAGAAAGGACTGCAATCCCAAGGCTCAGTAACAAAAATATTAAATAAAGACTAAAGTAGTCCTTGATCCATCTGATGGGAGAAAATTAAGTCTTTTCACTGAAGAGAATGTTGATAAGAGCAGGGAGGAGATACAGAAACTTTTGAGGAGAAAACAATATGCTGTAGTTTTCTAAAGGAAAAGGGCAGGAGAATAAGACAGGAAAAGCCTGGGAAAATATGAGTGATGTATAAACAAATTGTTCCCTCGTGCAGCTCCCATGGACACCGAATTTACAGGGTGGCTGCCTGGAGTCAGAAATCCACAGCATTTCTAAATGAGGCACCTGGAGGGCATTTTAAGAGTATTCTTGGGGACATACAGAGATAATTAACCTCAACATTTCACAAATCTGTGTCAGAAGTTCTGAAACAAAGTGCACTCTGCAGAAAACAGAAAATTCAAACCTAACCCAAAGTTAGTGCAGATGATTTCATCCACTGGATGATAAAGAAATGTAGAGTTCGTGGGTTGTTTTTTCTGTAATAAATTTATGTATCAAGTCCTAAATTATAGTTGTTTGCAAAAGATAGTTAATAAAAATTATCAACATATAACTCTGACTGTAATTTTTAAAAAATAGATTTTTTTTTTTAAATGGCACCATTTACCAACAGCAAGGCAAGTTAAAGTACTAGAAGAAAATGAATAGAAAAACTCCTGAGAGAACCGATCAAATATTTTGGTGTTCTAATGCAGATATTTTGCTTTTCTTATTGAACAAACAAAAATGATGGTGTGGAAAACTGACCTAAACCAGAGCTGGGCTGGGGAGGATGTATAATCATGTCAGCCCAACAATGTTTGTTGTGTGTATCTGAAGGTGAAAAATAAGCCTGGGCTTTCCTTTCCCTGTCACCCATGGCTGCTCCCTGAAACACTTGGAAGGGCTTGCTCTGGAAGCGGCAGGGCTGTTCTTACTGATGGGAAACACCCAGGGAGTGCAAAGGGCTTGCACAGACCCCAATGAGACCCCGAACACTCATCACACTTCACAGCAGGTGGGGTAAAAACTAAAGCACATGAGCCTTTTTGTTTTGCCATCATCTCTGGTGTCTGTAGGAATCTGCGGGTGAATTCCCTGACATGCTGTACGCTCTGCTCCTGGGCTGCCTTGGCACATCCCACAGGGAAGGGGATGGATCTCTCCTAGAGATGGCACTGTTGCATTTCTGTCATTGCTGGTAGTTTGGCAATGGGAAAGTCCTGACTGGGGGGATAAAGGAAATCAATCTATGCATCAACTCTTGTGTTACAGCATTTTTAATGCTAAGTTGTTCCCAAAGATCAAAATTTCCTCTCCTCTTTTCCTGCCAGACTCGGATAACTCTGTTGGTCTACTTAAACTAAGGAAAAAGGAAAAGATTCTATTTGTGTAACAAATTATGACATTTTGCTCTTTGAAAACTGAATTTCCTCACATAACTATCTTAGTTTTTATATGAAAAAAACTAACTTAGATGAATTTAAATACCAAGACTCCAGTTACATTTGTTCTACTGCTTTAGACATTCCATTTTATTTTTATGCCTGTGTGGGAGTGGACATGTAAGTGTTACATTCTGGGAGCAACACCAACTGAGTACACTAAATCCAAGGAACACCAGGAGCTGCAGCTTCCCACCTTGCTGGTGTCATTCAGTGCCTGACTAATGAGATGCAAAGCAATGCGGGATCAAAACTTCAAAGTTTGGCTCCCCAATTCCCAAACTCAACAGTTTAGATTCTCAGTGTGTGAGCTTCCCAGTTTTCCAAAGTGGGGAACTGCTGTTTACAAAGCAGAGTCCTCTCTCTAGGCGAGGTGGCATCGGGGTGTTCCCGTGTGTGTTTCCTTCCCATTCCCAGACGTCCTTCACGGGCTCATTGCTAGGAGAAGGAGAAGTGCCAGAGTTAGAAAGCAGGAGGTGGTAACAGTGGTGGGGAAAGTTCCCGAAGCCAAAGTGCTTCCTCAGAAGGAGGAAGGCTCACTCCACCCCTCTGCCTCGTGGCTTGCATGAGTAAAAGTGACAGAGCAAACAGCCAGAGCACATCAAGAGAAAGCCTGCTTTTCCCTCTGTGGTGGGAAGGCAACATCTGACCTTGTGGCTTGTCTGGGAGATACCTTGATCAAGCCAAGGAGAAGAGATGAGTTGTGGGCATGAATTGATTAGTCTCAACTCAGCCGAGCTGTCTGAACAGGTACAGTTATTTCAACAGCTTTCTTTAAATAAAATGTACCATTGTAGGCTTATATTTTAAAAAGGAATTCAGTGATGAGGTGACCTTGTACAGCCAAGTCAAGCATATAAATCCACTAGAGTACTGAAATCCTTGGAGGACACACTTTTTTCTGCTCACATACTCTTACTTTTTTCCTAAATATGATTTAATGGGGCATTTACAGACTGAGAGCAGCTCTTTGTTACAACTCGATGTACCAAAATTAAATACCTGATTAACTGCTTTGCAGGACCAGAACCTCAGTTCATACTATTTTAAAGAAATAGCTCCTGTGCAGCAAAGAGATTGATTCAAAGTTTTATAAAATTGAAGTTATTACAAATTTGGTTATAAAATCACTATGCTAGAATTATGCATGGCTGGTTTGTATAATTTGTAACATAGAACTAGGACATTAAACAGATACGATGTTTTAAAAGTGATGGCTTTGTCAATCAATTATGTTTTTTGCCCAAAGAACATAGAAGAATGATAATGTGATAAAGGAATTTTTTATTTGATAGTAAGATTCTGTCATTAAAGCTGAAATGGGCAACGCAGTGGGCAGGGATGGGAAAGAAACACAAGTAACAGGACATTCTTCTGTGTCCCTGGGAAAACAACAGCATTTCACCATCAAAGGTGGAGCCCTGCAACCTCTGAAACAGAAAACCTACTACAACATAGCTCTACCATGTTGTTAAATATGCTTTGAGTGCCATTATAACAAAGTTTGGATTAATATGTTTGCAGGATCTGCCTGACCACTGTGTGCCCACTCAGAAGTACTCGGAAGACGATGGTTCTGTAAGGACAGCAATTCCACGTGCCATGAGCTACGGTGTCTGTGTTCTTTCCTGATGGGTGGGAGAGGGAACACACTGAAACATCTGAAAGCTTTGTGCTCCTTCCTTCATACCTACAGATCCAGGAGTGCATTGCTTGCACTGTGAGAGAGCTTAAGGAATTGTGCAAGGCACTGCAGCTGGAAGGGCCTTACCATTAAAGACAAAGCAGATGGCTGGCTCAAGGCACGCTGTCCCCACTAACCCCCGTGCCCCTGCTCCCCTCACTCCTTTAGGCTATCGTGTCCATAGCACATAAACACAACTCACTTGTTAGTCCCAGGAAGGGAGCACAATTCAACCTCACACCTGTAAACAGTTACACATTTCTATAGCAACTAAGGTTTGCCAGTGTGACCAAAGAATTCCCTTTATTATAAAGCAGAACAGTAGGGGGAAAATCCATTACTGAAGAAATACCCAATTGCAGGTAGAAAGGTCAGAATTTCTCCTGGGTTCTCAACATTGGATGCAACACCTTTGGGCACCACCAATCCACTCAAGTGCTCAAGCTGCATTTTTTTAAACCACCCACAAGCTGCTGCTTGAACAACAAAATTGTTGACAATCTGAAGACTGAAGTTACAGTAAAATCCAATGGAATGTAATGACAAATTTTTTCTTTCAATATTTCAGAGATTCTTTAATGTGGTAAAACCAAAACTGTCATTAAAATGTGATAGGGTAGCCTGTGTATCCAGGAAAAAAAAGCAAAGTATATAAACCGCAATGCACAGGTCCTGCCAGTTCATGTTAATGATCTGTATTGGTGCTCCTTGTAGGGCAGGAAACAGAGACCCTATTATTCATAACATGCCTTATCTATTTCCCACTCCTGTCTTACTTAGAAACAGTTTTAATTGATCTGGTTTCCTTCCTGCACCGTATCTTGGTAGAATTGCTGGGCAGAGTTAAAATCACATTACAGGGGTCTGTCTAGGGACTATTATTTATAGGAGGTATTGCAAGTAATGGATGTGAATAATTGTCAGCATTTTTTGTATTCAGGATTCAGGTTAAAATGGGTTTTGTTAGAGGAAAAAACAGAACAAAAGTGTGCACAGTGTCAAATCTGGCAAGGAGGTGCTGATAAATTGGCTGGGCAGCACTCAGGAGAACTGGGCAGTGCTGGTGTCACTCAGCCCCAGCAATCCTGCAATACAGAGGCAGAGGTCAGGCCAGGTGCTGAATAGCTGACCTGAGAGGAGCTTCATTGCTGAGCTAATGATGGTTTGTCAGAACCTGCTTTCTGCACTCAGAACAACCATCTTGGGCAAGACCCTGTGAAGCTTTACCTGAATTCATTAGGACTGTGAACATCGCCCTGTCCTGCAGAATATTTTGGTGTAGCTACAAAAGCAGAGCAGTTAGGGCAGTGTGGTGTCAGCAGCAGGCTAATTGTCTTACCAAAACCTCCATCAAGAACCACACGTCTGCTGTTTGAGTTCATCTGGAGAACTGCAAGACAGAAATGCTTTGCACAGGACTGAAAAATCCTACACTTCCTGGTTCCACATAATTTAGACCGGGGAATCCAGGGAACCCGGGTTTTTGCTGCAGTTTTTGTGTTAAACCTCTATCATGAATTTGGTCAGCAATCTCCATAGTCCACAGACAAACATTCCAGAGCCATGACATCCCTGCAGTCACACCCAGCTTCCAGGGAATGCACAGACAGTGAAGATTAGGAAAGGCAAAGTCTGTAATTTTTGAGGTAACTAACTGTAGCATGGGAATAAAAATCTACATGCTTCGTGTACTCAGATCTCTTCATGTCTAAAAATTGGTGATAAAGATAAAATTCTCCATGTGGGCAAAGGCGTATGAAGTATTTTAGGTTAGCCAAGGTGAAGGATGAAATGGTGGATGTCTATAAATGGGCTATTTTTCAAAGCAGTCTGCAAGTATTTCGGCAGAAAACACTTTGCCCCTGATTTTCAGCAGTGCTCATCCCTTAAAAAATCCAGTGATACCAAGTATGCTTTGCTAAATGTTAAATTTTATCAATTTTTAGCATATGAAATCTCAAGTAATAAGTTATGTTTCAAATCTAGAAACCTGAAATAATTTCAACCCAACAAAGAAAAAGTTCAGGGTCCCCTAACTTTCTAAGAAACCACAACACAAACAGGCAAATAGAAAACACCTCGAATCCTCCAGTGAAACAATACACAAGTTGTACTCTTAAAAGGTGCTGCCGTGAAGAACTGCTTTGCCTCTCATAGTGTGCAAATCCCCAGCATCTGGATCCATATAAATGGCCATGAAGATTCATCATCCTGTCCCGAGCCGTCCCTGTAAGGAACTGCAGTTGTACGAGGTGTCTGCTGTGAGATACTGCCACAAATAAATCTGACAAGCAAACAGCCACAGCAGAATGGATTGTATCTGATGGAGTGTCAGCCTGCTCGGGAATCTCAGGGCTTTTATGGCTGAAGAGAATGAAAGAACAATTTTTGGGAAAACGTGGGATAGCTGATAGTCAGTACTCGGGTACAACTATTTTAAAACAGCCCCAAGTATTTGTTATATTCCTCACTGCCTGGTCGCAGTGGGAGCAGTGAATCCTCATAACACTGAGGTGTGAGGTTTAAGAACAAATCTGATAAAGTCAGGTGTTTATATATCCTGGACACTGTTTTAGAATACAACTCCCCCACTTAGTTATGCAAAGTGATACTGTTTAATTTGTAATCACCTCCCAGGAATGGGAATTTGAAAATATTTATTAAAGTGCTGAATGATCTCTGACCCTTGATATTCTCTACTGTAGAAACACTGACCACTGTTGTATGTATAGTTAGTTGTGTGTGTGTGACAATTGTCCCTTCTGCTTTTTTTCCAGTGGAAAAATGCCTTTTGATTGATTGGTTTCTTTAATGAACTGTGCCAAACTGAAAAGGACATCCCTACATGGACTGAAGGTCTCCACTCTGAAGTGCCCAGTTGAGTTTAACATAATTGCTGTACAGTCGCATCTCACCTTCCTGTTCATCCCAGAAACCTTCACGGTTACCTTGTGACATTAAAATAGATCCCAATCCCCAATCAAGAAAAGCTAAAATACAACATTAAAGATGCTTTTTAGCCTCAGTGGGGTGATTGTTTTGTTTCCTGCCATGCTCCCGTTCCTTGTTTTGCAGGCAGACTGTGGGAGTGTCTGTAGGGTGGGAGCTGTTGTCCTGCCCACAGGAGGGACACAACGAGGGGCTGCATTTCAGAGCCCACCCTGCTCCCACAGCGGGCCAGCAGTGCCCTGGGAAAGCCCCTTCCCTGGGACATTCCCTAGGCAGGGTGGAAGGGAAGCAGCGCTGAGACTTCTGTGCTTTCCTCTCCAGCTGAGTGACAACGCAGATATTAATACACAAATTAGTGAGAGGCAGCACGAGCTGTCAGAGCCAGCTCCAGCCTGAGACTGAGCTCAAATGTGCTTTGGGCTCGGCTCATCCTGGCCTTGGCTCTGGAGATCTGGGGGCTGAGAGCCTCACGTGCCCCTCATTACACCTTGACCTTTGCACAGCAAGGCAGCCCTCTTGGATTAATGGCACCATAAATAAATAAAACTTAAATATTTACTCTAATAAATTAATTTAAATAATTCCCTTTGAACTCAAGGGTCCACCCCAATATCAAATAGTCAAACGAGTAATTTTTTAGAACTATCTTATCCTGAGTCCAATATCTAACACAAAGGAAACCAGTGCATAATAAAATTACTTAAAATACACTATGTAATAAATGTTGCACATGGTCATTGCTATGAAGGAAATATTATTCCAATAATAAGAGTATGAAATATTCAAGATATTGGAATATATTGGATATTATGTAACTATTCTTACATCATGACTCTGCATTTGTTCCTGTGATTACTATAAATTATTTAAATATATGCTACATCAAAACAAAATGTTTAATGACAGATCAAGGAAATTCAAACATGAGAACCACTCCTAAAAAATCCCCTGGAAATATATGTACCCTCATAGAAGATTAAGCGTTTAAAAATACAGTCTATAAACCTGAGATAAATTCATAGCACAAGATTAAAAGCTTTGAGAATATGTAATTCCAGCCAGAATCATACTTTAAATATTTTCTCATTGTGTTCCAGGAGCCAAGTATTAATTCAATGTGTGCATATCTGCAAGACTATTTAACAAGAGAAGGCAGAAAAATAATTCAAATGACAGAGAGTGTGTTCTACTGGCTATTTGTGTATTGTGTAACTGTGTGGGAACTGAACAGGTATTTGTGCTTTTGGGCAAATTACAGGTCCCGATTTCCAGCCACTGAAATTAATTCTACACACAATAATCTGGGTTTTCTTTTTTTGCTTTGCTTCTCAAACAGAAGCCTCTTTAATACAATGCACTTGGAAGGCAAAATGTGCTTTTCTTAAGTATTAAAAAATAACGCACTTATTTGAGGGGCAGAACACTCACAAATATTGGCTATTTAAGACGGGGTCTTAAACGTAAGCCCGCTGAGCTACTGCATGTCATTTCTGGAGAGGAAATGTACACTCTTCAGTAAACTGCACAAATCAGACTAAAGGAAATACATGAAGAAAGGAAAAATACAGTACAATTTTATATAATTACATAGCTTTTTATAAGACAACATATATGTCACAAGGCACTGCGGTGAATGACATTTCCATCTCAAGAGTGGCAAAGAGAAGAAGACTCCCTTGCCTGCCATTTGCTGCCCTGGAATCAGAGGGATCCCTGAGCTTTTTGGCTGCTTTTCATACAGGTTGGGGGGCACATTTTTTCAGTTCCAAGACTCTGCAGACCAGGGTGATTATTAATTTCCTGCAGCAATTCCCCTTTCCCTCTCCTCTACCACCACCACCACTAAAGATTATTTGCTTTACCTATTCAACAAATAACTGGGTGTAAAAAGAAATAATCTGCAGAGTGAAGTCATCAGTGTTAAGGTCAATTTGTTGAAGCTTTATATAATTTAGGGTTTTATCAGGACTGAATTTAGTCTGACCTTTAGGATCCCTCCTACACACACAGACTACAGCTGCTGAAAAGGGCAAGTGCAGGTTTGGCCCCAGCACACCCAGTGCCTGTTGGGTACTTTGATGGCAGAGCTTCTGATTTGTTGTTCTCAGGAAAGAATCTACTTTGAACTTCCTAAGCCAATTCTGCAACTGAACCAACACGTGTGGCAATGGAGAGGAGGATTCATTTCTGAACTGCAGATTAATGGATGTGGCCCATTAGTGTGAAACACCTCACATTTTGGGAAAAGTCAGAATATATTTGAAATTACGCGTTATATTGTCAGCAGCAGCCAGTTCAATGAAGCAACATATACGGTGCAAGAACTGAAACCACTGGGACATATTCCAGTTTAGGGAAATGACAACAAAGAATGTGCAAACTGAAAGCAATTCCTTCCTCTGAAAATGCTCGTTCCTCTGGCAAAAAATAGGAGATACTTGCTGGTTGAGCAGTGTTACACTGTGAGCTTGAGACAAACCCTTGGAAGCAGGTGAGGGGGAAGTCTTTAAAATATAATAAATAAAATATAATATAATAAAAAAG